>JAADWX010000335.1:0-25839 GCA_023336405.1 Globisporangium echinulatum | reverse complement strand
TTGCTCAAAAAGACGAGCTCATGGAGCACTACATGACAACCGGCGTCACACAAATGGCGGCTTGCGCTTAGGCTGCTGAGCGCTTTGCGCTGTCACGCGCACCATCAACTTCTGTGCTGCGACTGATAGTAAAGAGCGGCCGGCAAAGCGCTGGCGATGATCGCCAGCCGACTCAGAGGACGCGTCGACCAGTGACAAGCGTTGCTCTCGGTACGGCGAAACAACCTCGCTGTTTTGGCGGCAAATCACCGTTGGAACTCGACATCGAGTACTGTGCGTCGTCGAAGGGGTGGATGACGTCACAGCTATTTAAGCAATGGCTACACCGCTTCGACGACGCAATGCGCGCGACTGGTCGGAACGTTCTATTGCTTCTTGACAATGCGTCTGTGCTTCGCGTCGACGACGAGTTGTCAAACGTGACTATCCAAATGCTGCCACCCAAGACGACAGCGTACCTACAGCCACAGGACGCCGGCATCATTTGCGCTCTTAAAGCGCGCATCCAAGCGATCAAAAACAAGCACATCGTCGAGTGCATTGACGCCATTACGGATAAGCTGCCTGAGATCAATGTAGTTGAGATAGCTCAATTAGGGCGAAGTTTGTACGCCGTGGACGTGTTTGTTGCCATCGACTGGGCGAAGCAGGCGTGGGCGGAGGTGAGCGGCACAACTATAGCTAACTGTTGGAGACATACCGCTATTGTCTACAAGGAGAGACACAAGTTAGTGGATTCTATGGAGCGGTTGCAGATTGCATGAATGCAAACATTCCTTTAATAGTTTATACCCCCATCTGCGATAAACCTTTTACAACGCATACTATTTGCCATATGTTTTGACCGCACTATAGGGAGAGTCGGCATATCAGCGCTATCGTTGTTTATTGCAACAAAGCCCTTTGGTACGCACTTCCTCACTCCTTGGTGCTGTATGACTCATTACAATTAGTAGCACAATACATGACCAAGCATATTAGAGGATTTGAAGTTTGAACTCTATCGACATAAATAGGATCTCGTTTTCCATCTCGATGACGGGCGTTTTCACACGAGCGAGACCCTTCTCCAATCCTCAAGGATGAAAACTGTTCGCCGTTCTCACCCTTACCATGGTTGTGCAAATCGAGTTCATCGACTTGTACGAAAACTGGCTGATTAACGAGGTGTTATGCAGCTGGTAAGGCGCCACCATCGGTGCTGGCTACATCTCCACAGAGCGGCGCAATGTCCCGGTGAAACATGTCGAATTCGAGGGCAAGGTATGCGATATCCTCTTTGCTTCAGCAATGAGGTTCAGATCGCATTGAACGCTGCATTCCTGCGGGAGGAGCATGTCGAGGTGGGTTTGCTCTTAAATGAGTCTACAATACAAACTGTTAACTTATGAGTCCTTTCTCTCTCGATCGAGTCCATCCTCACCAATGTTATGCAAATCAAATTTATTGACTAGTTCCTTATGTACTGTAACGGGCTGATCAATGATATGTTCCGCAGCTGGTAAGGCGATGACCCTTCAGTTAATTGTGCAATCGTTAAAAAGATACGTACATTTAGTGTCTAGGATATCGGAACGTTTTATATAGTTTTATTTAGCGAAGGCAACGAAAAGTATGGAGGTACAGATCGCAATGAACGCTTGCCTCCTGTGGGAGGAGCATTTCGATGTGGTGTTTGCCTTAAGCATCCACGGCCGTCACTCGGATCAAGACTGCTTTGAGGCGTTCCTTACTTAGGAGACGCTTATTGCCGCGTTGCGTCACACGCTCGACCCGCCGAACGCGACGTTACGGCTCCGCTCGCGCTCCTTGCATGCAAGTGAGCTGGTCGACTACGTGCACGAGCTGCGCGAGCTCGCTGTTTTTGGTATAGCTACGCAGCCCCTGCACGAAGCAACCATGCTTACGGTCTTCATGAAGGGGTCCGTTTGGGTGATTCAAACACCAAGTCTTCCGTTTAAACTCAAGTACACGCTGTAGAGATTGCTCGACGCAATGAATTCATCCCGCGCCACGCGCGCAGCGTTGCTCCGGCTCCTATAGGAACACGTTCCAGCGGTACAACGCCAATGGTCGAGCATTACGGGTCGTACAACGTGCACGGTTCTGTCGACGCGAACGTTGTCGAGTCGCGCCACGCGGATATGTACTGCTACCATTGCGACAAGCTGGGACACATCAAGCGTAACTGTCCGGTCGTGGTAGTACGGTACCAAGGCGGATTGGGTATTTGGAAACATTTGTTTTACTGTGCATAACGTTTACACAGATTAGATTATTATTATAAAGAAGGACGAGACCGGATGTTCGTTGTTGTTGCATCTATCCTTGTTCTTGATAACAAGCGTGAGAGATCAAGTCGAAGCCGTTCGGAGTGCAGTCGTGACTGTGAACTTTTGGCGTGACATTGGCAGTGGAGGTACAATGGCTGGCAGTTGGCTTTATGCACTCGTTTGTTGGGTTACTCGACATAATCACATTGCATTCCTACGTTGCTTACATTCATCAAATGATAAGCAGTACTGTTTTGTTGCTATTGACAAATATCTTGACCAAGAACACAAATGTCGCCAAGAACAAAACAATCCAAACAAACGAACGAGCAGCAAGCAAGCGGACCTGCTGCGTGCGAAGCGACCGACCGACTAGCGACGACTGCTGCATCCTCGAGCGCGTGAACGCGCCGCGACTCGCGCCACACGATGGCTAAAGCCGTCATATCGTCTGTACGTCCCTCTTTCTATGACTATCACTGCTATACATACACACCAGCGATCTTCATTAACGGATCCCTTCGTTCCGTCAAACTGCCTTCATAGATCCTCGAGTCGCAACTTGGCAAGTATGTCGACGGACTCAGTAGCGACTCGCTTCAGGTCGGACTCTGGAGCGGCGAACTCGTGTTGCAGAACCTGTCGCTCAAACCGCACGCATTCGCCGAGCTCGAGCTGCCCGTGACCGTCGTGCGCGGCTCGATCCGGCGTATCCACGTCGTCGTGCCGTGGAACCAGCTCGGGAGCGCAAGCGTGCAGGTCACGATCGATGGCGTCTGCGCGCTTGTCGCACCCAACACGCAACGCCCAACGCACGCTGAGCGCACACAGGCGAAAGCCAACAGCATTGAGCGTCACGAGCTCGTGCGGCAGCACAACCGGTTTGCTGCAGCGCACAACGATGCAAATACCGGTACTGATACCGGTACCGACGAAAGCACGTTTTTGTCGCGACTTACTGAGCGCATTGTTGACAACCTCCACGTGACGCTCCGGAACGTGCACGTGCGGTACGAAGACGCCACGTCGCGCCCCGACACACCGTTTGCCTGCGGTGTCGTCGTCGCACGCTTTGCGTTCCACACGACCGACGCGGAAGGCCACGCGGTGTTTCTCGATCGCACAGCGAAGCGCGAGCGGTTTGTTCACAAGCGCGTCTCGCTCGACGGACTCGGTATTTACTGGGACCGCATTGGGTTGCGTAACCCAGCGTCATCCTGGGTCCACGACGCACGCGACATGGAGCAAGCAATGGACGCGTTGGTGGCACCTGACGCTCATCACGCGTGGCTCCTGACGCCTTGTGCACTCGCTGTCGACCTGACAAAGAACGAGAGTCTCGACTTTCGTGCTGCTGCCAAGTTTACAGTCCACGCCAAGCTCCGGGACGTTGCGCTCACACTCGCACGTTCGCAGTACGACGACGTTTTGTTTGTCTACGCAGCGTTCACGAGTCGCCGCGCAGTCGAAGTGCTGATGTTAAGAGGCCGGAGTCGGCCGTTTCATCGAGCGAACGAGTCGCCACGTGCGTGGTGGGACTACGCTATGTGGCTTGTACTCGCGGGTAAACAGCGCAGGAGTCGTGTGCGCTGGTCGACGGTCCAGCAAGCAGCTGCTGAGCGCAGGCAGTACATTGTCGCATTCCGCCAGCAGCTCCGCAAGACCGGTAGTCGTAGTAGTATACCGGTAGATACAGCAACAGCACTTGGCGCCGCAGCGCAAGCGTTTGAACGCGTGTACCCAGTCGACGTTGTCATGGCAGCGCGTGACGCTGCGGAAGACGCGGAAGACGCCGACAAGCGCCGGCGTGCAGCCGCAACAGCAGCGCAGTCCAAGTCCAAGGCAGTAACCACAAACAGTAAGACTGGTGGGTCGTGGTATGGCTACTTTTTTGGTAGCGGTAATACCGGTACGGCAGCAGCAGTCGACAAGGACAAACCGCTCGACGACGTGCTCACCGCGGAAGGCCGCGCCGACCTCCAACAGGCGTATGACGAAGTCGCAGCAACGAAGCAGCAACAGCAGCTCCAAACCGTTCCACCGGGTTGTACGCTCGTTGCAGTCAAGCTGCAGCTCCAGAACGGGTCGTTGGCGCTTGTAACGGACGACGCGATACAGCCGCTCGTGATTGTTCGTGCCGACGGTTCGTTGAGCGTAAACGTCCAGCCAGCTGATGAGTGGGACGCGCGGTTCCGTCTCGAACGATTCGACGTCCTCAACGGCCGCGTGCCAGTCGACTCGGCGTTCCATACGTTCTGTTCGCTCGCATCGGCTGGTAAGAAGACGTCGGCGTTGCCGTGTGTGAGCATCGACGCCAAGCTCCGCCACGACGATCGCACTGGCTCTTCCGAGTCGATCACACCACATTCGTCGCTACTGCACGTGCGGGTCTCGGCCATGCCGATCCGCGTGCTCGTCGACCCAATGCTCGTGCTTGCGGTCTCGCAATTTGTGACAAGCGACACGCACGCGCAGCAGCAGCAGCTCGAGCGCGTCTGGACGTTTGCGACGTCGTCGGTCTCGGACTGGCTCTTTGCCGACGATGAGCTGGACGCACCAGCGACACGACCACAGGACCGCATGATGCCGTCGTCTTTGCCAGCTTCGTCATTGCGATATGACGTCGCTGTCGACATGCGCGCGCCAGTGTTTGTCGTGCCCGAAAGCGTCGACGACCCGCTCACGAGCGTCGTCGTCGTCGACTTGGGTCAAGTCGCGTTCCACAGTGTTGCACCCGCAACAGCTTTTGGCTCAGACGTATCACAAGCGACACTGAGCTGGCGCCTCGAAGTTGCAAATGTCCAGCTCTTGCTCGGTCGCCTCGACACCTTGGACTGGTCGGACGCAACCGACATGGGCGGCTTTGCAAAGCTCGTGCAGCAGCTCAACGTTGCGTTTGACGTCGAGACGTTCGCACCGACCCGAGCGTCTGCGCTGCCAACTGCATCCAAATCAACCGACGGCACGCTCCCACAGCGCGTCCCGACCGTCGCCGTGCGTGCGACGATTCCGCAGATCGCAGTTGCGCTTGCTGAGCCGCAGCTCATTGCGCTCGCGCGCATCCATTCATCGCTACTCGCACAGGCTGCAGCTGCATCACGCAGCACGACGGACGCGTCAGCATCGACACCACAACCGGTACTGATACCGCAACCGGTACCGACACAGCAACCGGCATCAGTACCGGTATCGACATCGACACCGACGACTTTGACATCGACTGCGCCAGCACCAGATAAGTACTACTTGCAAGTGCAGGTCATACTCGGTGAGATCGTCGTGACGCTGCGCGAAGCAGCTGCGCAACGCGACGCGCTGCAGCTGCGCGTCACACACATGGCGTTTGACGGCCGCGTGTTTGCATCGCAGTACGTTGCGTCCGCAAAGCTGCAGTCGCTCGCCATGGACGATTTGCTGTACGCGCCAACGTCGCGGTTCCGTCAGCTCCTGTCGACTGGTAGTACCGATAATACCGACGATTCAGACGCGCCGCTCCATCTCGTTGCGATCGATGTGACAATGTATCCACCGCCGACAGGTGCGACTTTACTGGTCCCAACGGATCAGCGCGAGGCGTCGTTTGCAGTCGTCGACGTGAGTTTCAACGTGCTGCACGTGCAGTGGAACCCGTCGTCAATGGCGCTCGTGTACCGCGTCGCGACTGCGTACGTGCTTGCGCTCCAGCACTACAGTAACGACAGTATCGACAGTGTTGACGTCGACAGTGTCGATGATCGGGCCACTATCGACCGAGTCGACAGCAGCTCAGACGACTCGACCTCAGTTGAGACGCCTACACCTGCAACGACGTCGTCGCCACCGTCCCAATCGTCGTCACCATCGCTGCCAACGATCCGCGCGCGCGCGTCGCTCGTGCAGCTCAGTGTGACGTTCAACAAGGACGACATGGACCGGCAGCTCGTGCAGCTCGCAATCAAAGACGCCGCACTCGAGTGTACGAGCTTTGATATCAACGCCACATCGTCAGCGTACAAGGTCACGGGCCGGCTCGGCAACTTTATCGCGACCGACTTGAGCATCGAAGCGAAGCACGCCGTGTACACGCCGCTCGTCGGGCTCGACGAGTCGGTTGGCTCTTTGTCGACATCGTCATCGCTCCTAACGTTTGCGTACGCACTCGACCCAAGCATGAGTGCCCGGAGTTCGCTCTCGCTCGCGTTCGAGCCGGTGCGGATGGTGTACTACCACCAGCAAGTGCTCGAGCTCGTCGACTATCTGTTTGAGGGCATCCTCGGTGCACTCGTGAGTCAGACGCTGCTCGTGACGGCAACGCAGCTCTTGCTAAGCGAAGCCGACGCGAGTGTGAAGCTGGCCGTTTCGTTCAAACGCCCAACGCTCGTGCTGCCCGTGCAGCTTGCCGATCCAAACCACGTAGCGATTACTGCGAACCTTGTCGAACTCACACATGCGCCAACGAGCGCAGCGCACTTCTATAAGACAACGACAGCAGCGTCAGTCGATCGACACAAGGTCGTGACGCCGGGTGAAGCGCTCGCAGCACGCGTTGTGCGCAGTAGCGACTGCGTGTCGTTCCAAATCGACCACAAACAAGTCACGCTCGAGGGCGTCAACGTCTTTTGCGTGACAGCAGCAGCCGCGTCTAAATCCCGTCGCAAGTCGACAGTGTTGACGACGCAGAGTGTCGTGGCAGAGCCAGTCGACCTGGTCGTCGATGTCGACGACTTTGTCGCATCGGACATTTGCATCGATGACAGAGATGGTAGTAACGACGCTAGTCCGTACCTGCCGCGCTTTACGATCCGCGTTGCGCTGAAAGCGCTTGCTCTCCGACTCCGACGCTGCGACTACGCGCTGCTCGTTGCGCTCGTTGTCGACAACTTTGGCGCCGAACAGCTCCAAGTCGCTGCAGTGTCGGCTACAACATCAGTTGGCGACAGCAGTCGTCCGAACGTTGCGTACACGTACTCGCGCACGGACTTGGACGCTGCGACGATCGAGCTCGCGTTTGTCATGCAGACGCTCCAATGTGTACTGTACGAGCCAAATGAACCAAACGAGCCGGCCGACGATCTAGACTCGGTCGTGCAGTCAGCGGGTAGTGACCGGCCCGGTGAGCACGCAGCAAATGAGATCGTCGCACGTGACGTTGCGATGTCACTCGCGTTCCTACGCAACGCACCGCCGCGCGTGACGGTGGCCGTCGCGTCGTTTGTTGTCCGTGCTCTCGAGTTTGGAGGTCACAGCGTTGATACGACTGCAGTAGCAGCTGCGGACGCTATCACGAGCGAGTCGCGCGGTGTCGTGCTCGTGTGTACTGAGCCGACACAGGCGACGTACATTTGGGACGACACAGCACGCACATGCGAACTTGCGCTGGAGCTGTCGAGCGCAACAGGCGTCGTTGTGCCGTACACGCTACTCGCACTCGTCGACTTCTTCACCATCGCGCCTCCAGCGTCAGCAGCTGGGACCTCCAGTAGGTCGCAGCTTGAGCACCGCACAAGCTCAACCGAGTTTGTCACAGACGACTCCGCACCACGACGACCCGAGTACGCGCTGACTATCCGACTAAGTGCGACGCAGCTCGCACTCGACGTCCCACAGGCGCTCGATGTCGCAGCGTGTCCGCGCCTCTCGCTTCGTGCCAACGTCTCAGCTGCCTACACATGGGTCCCAGCACCACCGCCACGCAGCAGTGAGACTACGACTAACGACCTTGACATTCAGAGCAGCGTCGTGCTCGATGCGAGGGCGATCGAAGTCGTTGTGAAGAACGCAAACCGCCAGGGTTGCCGCGTGAGCTACGATGATGGCGACCACATCGACCTCGCAACGATGGTCCAGGTCCTCGAGCCCTGCGACGTCCACGTTGACATCAGCGATTTGTTCCCGCATGCTGGCCAGCAGCAGCAGATCGTCGCCGTTCAGTTCACACCGATCGAAGTCTTTGTCTCGTACGACGACGCGTGCATTGGCCGCGACACGGCCGCTGCGCTGTCTGCGAGTCTCGCGCTGTATGAGCGCAAGCATCAGGCCAGGCCTCGCCCTAGTGGTGCGACTGACAAGCGAGCGCTGCGATCATCAGGCTCCGGTTCAGGCGTGCTGTCACCCAGAGCGTTTGCGAGGCGCGACAGTGTTGGCGATGCGTCAGGTGACGCCCTCGAAGTGCATCGGTACGTGACGCTCGAGGTCCGTTCGATGCGCCTCACGGTCATCAACGACTGCGACGGCTGCGACATGGGCCTCGTGCAGATGCACATGCAGCGCTTGCACGCGTTTCTCAATGTCACAGCCGCCGCAGCGCCGGGTCTGTCTACGACAACAACAACAACAACAGCACCAGCGACGGTCCTGTCGGGCGGCGTTGGCGTTGTCACGAGTCTGTCGTACTACAATCCCGACACGCGCACGTGGCACGCGATGTGCCGCGATTGGAGCCTCGACGTGTCGCTCCAAGGCGCTATCGATAGCGACGCTAGTGCTCCAACAGCGAGCGGCAATGAGCTCCATATGATTGTGACGGCAAGCCAACCGCTCGAGCTCCTCGTGACGCACGGGCTGCTTGAAGTCGTTGCGTCTGCCGGTGGCGCGTGGAACCGCCGCATGGCAAGTACTAGCAGTTCGACCAGTCAAGGATCGGTACCAGCGTCGCCAGTCGGTACGACCACAAGTGACCGCAAGAAGCACGCGCCGTGTGTCGTGCGTAACGATACGGGCTTGAGCGTCCGCTTTTGGCTCGCAAACGCTGACTCGACCACACGCACGCAGCCGCAGACACTTGCGAGTAGCGCGTTTGCTGATCTCCACTACGTCCATCGCGTCGGTCGCGGGGCTGGCGTCGTTCGGACGTACGCATCGACTGACAGTTCTGCCAAACCAATGCGGCTGTGCCTCGAACTCGTCGACGCGCCGTTTGCGCCGGTCTGTGGCATCGTGTTTGAGCAGCTCGGGTCGCGCGCAGTCGCACTCGTCGATGCAGCCGACAACACACCGACGCAGTATCGACTCAATTGCGCCGCGACGCTCGTCGACGGCCGCATTTTGCTCGCACTGTCGTCGCCGATCAAGCTTGTCAACAGTCTGTCGATGCCGCTGCAGCTGCTGGTCAACGACCCGACGTGGCCGTCGCCAGTCGACATTGGCGTCCTCGACGCCGGCTGCGCGTCAGCTGTCCCAGTACTACTCTCGCTTGGCTCGGAGCTCCGCGTCCGGCCGCTCGACGACGCGTTTGCGTGGAGCGCGCCGATTCCGATCCAGACGCGCGCGGCGCTCGAACAAACGGTCGAAGCCGCTGCGAACGGTAGCGCAACGAACGTCCACAGTGCGATCGTTTGTGTCGCACTGACGCTCGAGCAGTCGCTCCGAGTCGTGCAGCTCAGCGAGCCGCTCGTGCTCGTCAACAAGCTGCCGGTCGCGGTCACGTACTGCGTCAAGAGTCCGCTCCTATCGGCTCGCGGCTCGACGCTCCAGCAGAACACACTGAGTGTCGGCGCTGCTGGCGGCATCTGGTGGACCGACAGCTCGCAGCGGCCGCAGTTCACGCTCGCCGTCGACGGCTGCAAACCGAGCAAGTGGCTCGAGCTCGTAGGACCAAACACCAAGCCTGGCGCAGTCGTTGCTGTTGCGCTCGAGCGCCTCGACGGGCGACCGTTTCGGCTGCTTGTCCAAGTCGTCGAAGAGACCGCACGGGCGCTCCACGTCTTGCTGTATGCCGAGGTCTGGGTCATCAACCGCACGGGCCTTGAGCTCATATTTGGGAATGACGCGGATGCAGAAGCGTACAACCCGCCGCTGAACGCCCGCGCGCTCGTTGGTAACGCGCAGATCTGTGCGTTTGCAAGTGCGAGCGACGGCCTGAGCGCGCCGGTCGTGCGGCTCCGTATGGCGTCGTGCAACTGGTCGGCGCGGTTCGTCGCCGATCCACGGCGCTTGAGCTGGCAAGACGAGTGTCTGGCGCTTAAGACCGAGCGCCGCGGTAGCCGCGACGGTAGTAGTAGCGGTGCCTCGACGATGTTGTACGAGCTTGGGGTCTCGGCCGACTACGCGACGCGGCACTTTGGGTCGATCACGACGCTCGTGAGCGTCATCCCGCGGTACCTCGTTTTGAACCGGTCGACGCACACTGTGCTTCTATTAGAAGCTAGTACCGGTACTACCAGTACGAGTGGGCATGGCAATGCAGCGCACCACATCCTTGCGCGTGGCGACGCGTACGCGCTCTACTGGGTCACAGGTGCTCGCTCGAAGCTCCACGCGTCGGTACTCGGTGAGCACTGCGACTTTGGCTGGAGCACGACGTTTAGTATCGACGCAGTCGCAACCGCCGACATTGCGATCCCAGCCGTCAGTCGTAGTACTGACGAGTCGACAAACAACGTGGCGCTGCAGGTCACGGTCAAGCGCGGGAGCATCTCGCAGGCGACGTTTGTCGTTGTGTTCACCGACGCAGTCGCTGGTACCAACAGTCAAGCGAACTCGCCAGCTGCATCGCCGAGCCGTACCAGTATCGGTATACGTACCAATACCGGTATTGGTACCAGTAGTGCGACGTCTCATACTGGTGGCTGGGACACGTTCAGTCTGCACACGCAGATTGCTGGGATCACAGTGACAGTCGCCGACCGAAAGCTCAGTGACGATAGTGTTGATACCGGTGGACCACGCAGTGCCGAGCAGCGCGCGCTGAGGACGCAATCCCGCAGTGGAGTCCACGGCCTGTTTGGATCTAGTACCGGTACTACTACCAGCAGTACCGAGGATGACGCAATGAACGAGCCAGTTGCGCGTCTCACGATCGCGCGCATTAGCGTCGAGAGCAACGTGTCGCGCGCTGGCACGTCGGCCAAGATGAACGTCATGGGCGTCAAAGTCGAAGACTTGCTCGCCGACTCGCGCGACCCAGTTGTTTTGCGGCCAGTTGCTCGAAGTACCGGTAGTACGAGCAGCTCCAGTCGGTATACTGGTAGTACGGCCGACAAGTACTTTGTCGAGCTATCGTACGTTGCGCGGCCACATGCCAAGTACACGCACGTCGAGAAGCTTAGGGTTGAGCTCCAGGACGTCAAGATCACGACGTCGATGCAGTTTGTCGACCGGCTCGCAGCACTTGCAAAAGAGACAGTCGCGCACTTTGAACGCCGGTCGCTGTCGTCGCCTTCAACTCGACTAAGTACGAATTCGAATGCGACACTGTCAAGCCATCGCGACGAGCACATTCTCGAGTACTTTGTCACAAGCGACACCGACGACGACGACGCGTCGATGGCATCGTTGACTGGCCAGAAACTGTACGTTGAGCGGTGCGAGATTGCACCAGTGCGGGTCGTCATCAGTTTTCGCAGGGACCAGCGCGACGCATCAGCGCGTCGTCGTAGTAGCCGCAGTCGCGCCTCGGCCCAGAGCTTTTGGCTCGCGAACCTCAAGCTCCAGATCGACAATGCGTGCCTCACGCTCGACGCATATACGCTCTCGCATGCGCTGGCGACCCAGGAAGCATTGCTCGGTGCGCTCGTTGCGTTCTACGTCCAGTCGGTCAAGTCGCAGGCGCTCGGACTCATCGACTCGATCCAAGTCACGTCGCTCGTGACATCGATGGTCACCGGTGGCGTCTCGACGATCGTGAGTACGCTACTCGGCAAGACCGATCCGAGCCTCGCAGCCTCGACGTTATCACAAGGTCCAGCGTTCACGTATGCGTTCCAATCGAACAGTCAGATCCTGACGAAACACGCGCAGTTGCTCTCACAGAGCCAGTCGTCAACGCAATTCCTCGATGGTGTGCGCCACCTCGTCTTTGACTGGGACTCGAACCACACGGGCCTCGAAGCGCGCGGCTGCGTCGCGCTCGGTCTCGTCAACAATTCGCGCCACGCACTTGTCGTCACGACGCGCTTGAACGACGGCGCCGAGCTGCGGGTGTTGCCGCCGGGTCGTCGGACGCTCGCAGGTGTGACGGACAGTAAAGGAGGTACATCGACAACAGGCGCATGGCGCGCCGATCGTGCAGTCGTGATCTTTGCGTATGGCTACACGCCGACGCTGCTGACGTCTGGTGACGTGTACTTTACGGTCCAGTCGAACGCGTGCACTGTCTATGTAACGCGTAAGACCGCCCGGCTCAAAGCGAACGTTGGGTACACGGCAACGTTTACGCACCAAGAGATCCAGAGCTGGTCGGCGACACACGTTGTGATTGTCGGCGACGACATCCAAGCCCATGCACCGGCTCTCACGCCGCCACGGCCATCAACGTCACGGTTGTCGATAGCGGACGCTGGCAGCAGAATGGGCGACACGGCGTTCGATCTCTTTGGTAGTAGCTCTACGATGGCGGCACCGCTACTCGACGAGTACGAGGTCGTGTTTACGACTGCAGCGCTTGGGATCATTGCGAAGCAGAGCCGCCGCGCTGTGATTGTGCGCGAGCTCTGTACGCTCCCGAGCGGCGCAGCTGGACCAGCACTTGCATGCGGGCAGATTGCACCGGGTGACACGATCTTGGCGGTCAGTGGCGTGACCGTGACGAGCACGACGCAGTTTGCGCAGCTCGTGAGCCAGAGCTCACGGCCAGTTGTATTGCGCTTTCGGCGCACGAGCGAACAGGTCTCGGCTGCACACGATCTCTTTGGCGAAGCGCCGCTCGCGGCATCGCGCACTGCGAGTGGTAGTCGGTCGCGCCAGCCAAGCACATCAGCAGACGACAGCTTTGACCTCTTTGGGAGAGGCCAGTAGTGTGTGTACGTTGCAGCAAGCAGTGTGGCAGTAGTGGATTGATCATGAAGGAGCAATGACATGCATGTTGAGGTTGTCACACTTGGATGGACGCTTTGGCGCTGTAGGTCCACAAAAGAGGACATTCCGTTGAACGTTGCCGATCTGTACGCAGTAAGAGAGGTCAAGATTCCGCAATGAGTATAGTGAGTTGCATTGGTGTCTGCGAATGTGAGCAATCGCCATTTGCTGCATGTGAAGAGGGTTTGGAGTAACGCATTCACATACAGTTACAGTGTCAAATGTGGCTTCTGAGCTACAATATAAGGGTCGAATGAGGTGTGCGCCGCAGTTAAAGAGGCTCTGAACTGCCAGCTCGAATTGGGTGGCTCGCACACCACGCAGATCAGCCTCGGCTCTCGCCCTCACGCTTCGCTCGTAAGCCGCGAGCGAGCATTCGCGCATTCGCCGTCGCAGTCCATCTCTACGTCGATACATCGATTCTCTATCATCAGCCATGTCGTTCACGCTGTCGCTGCCGACGCCACCGGCGAGCTTCACGAAGGAGTCGGAGGTCGTTGCGGGCCCTGGCGGGTACTTTAAGACCAAGGCGTTCGAAGCGTTCGGGCGGTCGTACCACCGCCGCGTGAAGAACGTCACGCGCGGCCGGTCGGCAAGCTGCGAGTCGCTCGACGACGACGAGAAGGAGCGCAAAGCGAGCAAGAAGCAGGAAGAGGCGATCCTCAAGAAGTACCGCAAGAGCATTCGCGGCAAGGTCTTTACGGACCTCACGATGTACCAGCAGCTCGGGCTTGCCGACATTGGCTTTGCCGTGACCGAGGAGCAGGTCAAGAAAGCGTACCACCGCGTGCTCATTGAGCACCACCCGGACAAGACCGGCAAGACCGAGAAGGACCCGAACTACCTCGCGGTCCAAAAGGCGTTTGCGACACTTGTGGACCCAGCAAAGAAGCGCGCGTACGACTCGCAGTGCGACTTTGACGACTGGATCCCAACCGGTAGTGAAAAAATCAAGGAGAACGATGGTACTGGCAAGTCGTTCTACGACCTGTACGGTCCGGTTTTTACAGCAAACGCGCGGTTTTCCGAGACTACGCCAGTTCCAATGCTTGGCGACGATTCGAGCGACATGGACTACGTTTCAGCATTTTACGACTTTTGGCACAAGTTTGACTCATGGCGCATCTTTTTGCACGACTCGGAGCACGACGTCGAGTCGGCCGAGCACCGCGACCACAAGCGCTGGATGGCGAAAAAGAACGAAGCGGCCGCGAAGAAGAAGAAGAAAGCCGAGTACACGCGCCTTGCGAACCTCGTCGACCGTGCCCAGGCAGCGGACCCGCGCATTCGCCGTGTGAAGCAGGCAGCAAAAGACAAGAAAGCTGCCGAGCAGCGCGCGAAAGAAGAAGCGATCCAAGCGGCACTCGATGCGGAAAAGCAAGCAGCTGAAGAGGCGGAACGTCTGGCGCGCGCGGCAGAAGAGGCGGAGAAAGAGAGCCGGAAGAATGTCAAGCTCGCAAAGGAAAAGCAGAAGAAACTGTTCCGTAAAGTCAAGAAATCGTTCCGCGAACTCATGGCGGCAGCAGAGACGCAAGGCGCTGCTGGTGCAATCGACATTGGCAAGACCGAAGAGATCTGCGACAGTGTCGAGATGGAAGATCTGCAGAAGCTCGTCGATGCGTGCGGCGGCGCGCCCGAGACGCTCAACGTTGCAGGCCTCGAGCAGGTCGCTGCGACGCTCGCAAAGCTCTAGAGCGTGTCATTGGGAGCTGTGGGAATGTAGCTCGTAGTTGTCGGCTACGCTGTGGAAGTAGTGTGTGTCGTCACGAGTCACGTTCGTTTGTGACCCGTTCACATTCCTACAGGCGAGCAGCTCGTACTAATACACATACGCTCATACGTTCACACACACGTATACATGGTCCATTGACAGTGTCGCTTGGTGATTTCGTAACGAGCACTCTTGCTGATCAGTATGTACACAGCTGGTAAATCGTTTGTGTGTTTGCCTCCCGCAAGACGACGAAGTTCGCATGCGCCGTTGGATAGAACAAGATTAGCGTTCTCGATATGCCATCGGCATGCGCTGCACATACACACAGAGAGAGAGACACACACACACACGCATGAGCAGGCAGCTGCTCGTCGAACTCATCCTGCAAGTCGCATTCGTGCTTGGCGAGTGTGCGTTCAAAATAGATAGTGACAAATACGAGGTGGACTTGCATTTTGACACAATTTCGTAATCACCCACTCGGCTCCATCCATTTCAATTCCATCGCCTGCTGCCTCTGAAGAGCTGCGACGCCGACAGATCAATCCGCAGCAGCAGCGCACGAGCGAGTGAGCAACCATGGTGCGTCACGTGCCTGCGAGCGTCTGCGTGTGTGTGTGTGTATACACATGCATGCTGCAGCGCTGGTGCTCTTTGCCATGTAGCGCGTGCTGAACGACATGCATGTGCACTACACAAACCGTGCTGCTGTTACTATTACTGGACAATAGGGCAAGAAGAAGCAGTTCATCAACAAGAAGACCGCGCAGCACTTCCACGTCGTGCACCGCAGCCAGCGCGACCCGCGTGCAAACGACCCGGATGCGTCCAAGTACGTGTTGCTGTCATCCAAGGTGCGTGCATTCACTCTCTCTGCACATGCAACACTGCGCAGCGAGGCTGCGTTGACAACCATGGCTGCGCTCGCCATCGTTTGACAGCATGCCATTACCATTGTGTAGTCAAAATGACTGGCTGACAATGGACGCGTCTACTGCTACGCTCGACTCGACGACCATTAGCAACAAGTCGAGATTGAGTTTCGCAGTGACAACGAGGATGACGACAGTGACGACGACAGCGACGATGACATGCCCGACCTGATCGCATCGCCAACGAGTGCGGCTGCGACTGCATCGCGCACGCTTACGACAGCCAATACAAAGACCAAGTCAAACGCCAAAGCCAAGGCGACAGCCAAGGCGTTCCCAGTGCGCAAAGTCCGCTTTGGCGACATTGAAGCCGAGGACCTCGTCGACGAGAACGGCATCGTGCGCGACGGCTACGATTACACGCAGCACATGAAAGAGATGGGCCACGGCAAGTTTTACTCGGCCGACGGCCAGTTTGCGTCGCAGAGCGAGCTCGCGCGGCGCGTCGAGTTGCCGGCCGACGTGCTGCCGAGTGGCGAAGAGCAGGACCGGCTGCTCGATGCGATCACGCTCACGACCGACCTCATGGACGACGATCTGCGCGAAGCGCTGATCAACGACGCTGCGTTTGAAGAGCTCGACGACAACTTTGTTGTCCAGGCTGCGCACGAAGAGGATGCCGTCAACACGCCGGCTGATGACGCATTTGATTACGATGCACACATTGCAAAGCTCATGGCAGCTGCAAGTGGCGTCCCAAAGCACCGCGGCGACGTTTCCGATGATGACGAATCGGATGATGACGATGACGAGGATTACGAATCGGAGGACGATGACGAATATGATGTTGAAGTGGACGAAGCCAGCAAAGCCGAAGAGCAGCGCGTGCTTGACGCATTGTTTGAGAAGACGTTGGCCGAGGAGTACGACGACGAGCAGCTCGGCGAGTTGGAAGACGACGACCCCGACGTGCGCGGCGACCTCGTGCTCGAAGGCGCGCTGCTCGACGAGATCGTCGACGATTTTGTGAACGTGCGGCTCGAGATCCTGAACGATGAAGGCAAGATTGGGAACCCACTGCGTACGGGCAATCGGTTGCACGAGATCCTCGAAGAATGCGCACGTGAGCGTGAGGAAGAAGAAGCAGCTGCACTCGAAGCTGGCGACATCCTGCCCGAGGATGCCGACGACGATGGCGTGACCGACGCAGCGCGCGCTGCCGCACTTGAGCAGGAGCTCCAAGCACTGTATACGCGGAATGCGTACTTAACCGCACGCGAAGAGGAACAGTGGGACTGCGAGACGATCGTGAGCACGTACTCGAATCTGGACAACCACCCGACGGTTTTACGCGAAGAGAATGTGCTGAAAAAGAAGAAGAAACGCAGCGCTGTTGCACACATGGGCACTGACGCGCTCTTGCGGGCTGCAAATGCTGGGATTGCACCAGCGCCGATTGTATTGTCGAAAAAGACGGGCATGCCGCTCGGTGTGTTTGAAACGGCAGCATCGCGCAGCAAAGAGACAACTGAAATTGTTGATGCTGAGCTGCAGCGCCGCGCCGACGAAGTCGCAGCTGTTGCGAGCAAGCGCGAAAAGAGCGAGAGCAAAGAGGACAAGCGAGCGCGCAAAGAGGCCGTGAAGCAGCTCAAGCAGCAGCGCCGGCAGGAGAAAAAGCAGTGGAAGACTGCGTTCAAGGACGAGGAGCAGCGGCAGCTCGGACTCACGCCTGGCGGCAAGGTCTCGATCTTCAAGTACTAGGTTGGCGCGCAAACGTGGGAGAGCGAGTGAATCGATGATGATGATGCATTGTTAGCTGGGATTGTTGTCGTCTGCTTGTTTTGAGGATTTGCTTTTGTTGTTGCATGCTTGTGGATGCTGTTGTCAACAGACGATGGATGACGTCGTCGTCATCGGCAAAGGTCGATAGCGATGTTGTGGGTGAAGAAGTGAGGCGACGGATCCAAAATGCCGACATCATGCGCGTGAGAGTTGACGATGACGACACTTGACAGCAAGTTGTCAAGTACATGTGCTGACAACAAATGTAGCAAAAGCAAAAGCAACAACGCCAAGCAAGAATGCAACAAGCAAAAACAAAAAAATGCAAATGTCCAAGACGCGTGCGCACATCGTGTTTGTTGCTTGCTACTTCTGCCTACATGCTACTACTTACTTGCTACTGTACAGCCTACAAAATACTTGCGAGAAAAAAAGAGGTGGCGCCGACGCGTCAAAGCCGCTCGCACTCACGCGGAATCGTCGTCATAAATATGGCGGCTCAATGTGTCTTGTGTCTTGGGTATAACTTGTGTGTGTGTGTGCAGATGGATGCGCGTGTCTCAAAAGCACAGATCGAGCCACGGCATCATGTCTTCTTCCTCGTTCAGCGGCGACAGCGGCACTTCCCACGCGTCGGGCTCAACGTTCGCAAGGTCGAGCAGCAATTCGTCTTCAAACGTCCCAGTGCTCTCGTCGTCGTGGGTACCTGTGAGCAAACTGGCTCCATTGGTACTCGACAACTCGGTCTCGCACTTGCCGTCCCACTTGAGCAGGTCGCGCGACACGATCGCGTGCTTGGCATTCATGCTACTACTGCCACACAAACGGTCGTCAAACAGCTCGCTCTTCATCTCGCCAACCATGCTGCTGCCTGCGTTGATGCTGCAGTCGTCAGTCAAAAAGTCTTGGATGTCGAGGTCCAGTGGCGCTGGCAACGCACCAACGCTGCAGTCGCTCGGCCGCAGCATTGGGCTCTGCTGCAAGCTGCTCTCCATACACATAAACTTGTGCTTGAGCTGCAGTGCAGCAGCTGCGAGCGGATACGCGTGCTGCTCGCTCTCGCGCTGCGCAAACTCCCACCGCTGCTGCTGCTGCTGGTGCGACTGGTTCATCTGTGGCTGTTGCTTCGACGCCATCATGAGCTCGTCGGTTGGTGCCGTGTGCAGCGAGCCGCCCATGTCGACCATCGGTGGTGGTGCAGTTGGTGCCATGCCAGGCTTGAGCGCTGGCGACATGTTCTCCATCATCACGGGCTTTGACATTGGCGAGTAGCAGATCATGCCGCTCGTTGCGTTCATCGTGTTCACGCCAATCACGCCGAGGTTCAGCGACGGGTGGCTGGTGCTGCCACTGACGTTTGTCATTGTCACGTTGCTGTGCTTCGCGTTTGTGTGGCTGTTGTTTGTGTGGCTGTGCGCGCTTGTGTCATTAGGCGACGCACTGCTGTTCAGGCTCGAGAGCGGGTCAAACAGCGGGTCCTTCGCTTTGCCGGCACCACGGCGCTTGATGTGCACGAGCAGGTCCGGGCGCCCTTTGCGGAAGAACGAGTGCTGGTAGATCGCAAGCTGGCCTTCCTGCACGCGGTAAAAGCTGTAAAAGTTCAACTGTCGGATGAGACTCGAGAACCGCCGGTGGCGAAAGTACTTGGGCAGGCAGTGCTCGGCCATCATCTTGGGGTCGACGATGCAGAACGCCGTGCCGCCTGTTTTGTACCAAGCAAACAGATGCAAGAGCGTGAGTCGTGTGGTTCTCGAATTGCATGTACATACACAGCACACTCACACAAACACAACGAAACGCACCTCGTGTCCACGAGACAATCGACGACGGCTCGCTGTCGACCATGCGGAAGAGCTTGCTCACGAACGAGCCCGACGAGCTGCAGTCGCGCGGCGACGCTGCGCCGAGCGACGGCGACTTGTCGCTAAAGTGCTGCTGCATGCTCTGAGCGCGCGGGCGCCGGTTCGCGTTTGCGTTGGCGCTCGCAGCAGTCGGCGTGACGCTGATGCTCATCGATGTGTTGCTGTTGTGGGGTGCGTGGACACCGCCGTTGGGGTCGGTCAGCATCATCATGCTGTTTGTTTTGTGTGTGTGCTAGTGGGCTGCGATGTGCCTGTTGTTGCTGTGTGGTGGCACGCGTGCTGCTTGTTTGTGAGAGCAGGCGACGAGAGAGAGAGAGCTCTTGTGTCTTGCGGTCTTTTTCGTGAATGGCGAAAGTTCAAGATGGGCGGCTTGCTCACGCTTTGCTTGTTTGCGCGCTTGCTTGAAAATGCGGGTTGCAAAATTTGGCACACACTCTTGCGCTCTGTTTTTCGAAAAAGGCGAGTCTACGTTTCAGTATGGCAGCTCGTATGGGACAGGTGGCGAGTAGTCGGGATGGAGGGCGTCTTGCGTGAGGTTGACTTTGCAACAGCTTTGTATCGAGCTGTAGTTGTGACATCCCGTCTAAAAGGGATAGGGAAGTGAGTCGCCTGTTTTTGCGAATCAAGTCTTGCGACGCGCATACCATAATTTGACCTGACCAATGTATGATGTGTAGCTGACCTTGGAATTGCATGATGTCGACCCGACGTGGGCGCCGCGGATTGGGTGAAAGGCCAGTTGCGCGCATCTGCTCACATGGATTCAAAACGCGGATTCTGGTTTTGCCTGACCATCACTCTGTAGTCGAGTGTGGGACTCCTATACTGGGTGGCGGACCAAAATGCGGCCCATACAAATTGCAAGCCAACAAAATATCGGCATCAAGGTCTTGCATGCAATGGCCTTGTCAAGGACTTGCTTGCAATGGCTGTGCCGTTGTCCGACGCCGCCCCAGACATGCAGCCTGCGTTGTGGTGATCTTGCGGCCTGCGTTGTGGTGATCCTGCGGCTGCTACATACGGCAACATCAAGCATGTTGTGAAGCCATCTTTGCGGCAGAGGCCCTATGTCGCTCCCGCGATCGATATTGCTCGAAACGAGGATTCAGCACAAGGACTTGCTTCCATCTAAACTCGCTGCCGCCGTTCGAATGCAGAACGACAACATGCCACACAATACGCGGAATCTATATCATGCTGCTTGTCGTCATCGTCACGCACAGCTTGCTCCTATTGTGCACAGCTACAGGTCCGCGCTTTGCACTGCTGCAAGCGCGTGCTTGGTGATGATATCGGGAGGGACCACTTTGTCTACACGCGTCCGCGCTCCTCTCGTGCACCAACGCCACGTGGCCCGCGATGAACTCTCTTCGCAGCTGACCAAGATCCCCACCGCCCAAACAAGACCAGTCCTCCCTCGCACTGCTGCCGCTGCAGACCACCCGTTCATGCTCGCACATCCATCGCTGCCGCAGCATGTCTCGAGTCGCGTGCTCTCAATGCGTATGCGTGGCGTGACAACGATGATGCTGCTCAGTCACTGTTCAGTTGCAGGATCCAATGACTACACCTGCAACGGCTTGTCAATCCGATCCAAATCGCTCACTTGCCACGTCATATCACACCGACAGATTTGCGACACTTGGAGCCTATCAATCAATCAAATAGCAGTGTTGCCCAGCATCGATTCATGATTGTGCTTGTCATCATCAAGAGCTCGCAAGCGCTCGACCACGCAATGCGCAGCCATGCAAACACCAATAACAACAGTGAGTGCAACACAGCAGCAAGATTGTGTTGTCATGGCCTGAACCACTCACAATTAGTCTTGTAGACGTTTTCGAATAAACAGGGCCATTGCACTAATTCAAATATACACCTCTGACCTTTGTAAGGGCCGCGAAGTGTCTTGAGATTGTATCAAAAAGGCGTGCATAGCTAAGTGTTGTGATGGCCGATTTCAAGGCGTTGGACTCATGTTCGAAAATTGAGAGCTGAAAAAGTGTAGGTTAACGTCCCTCTCGCTCCAGCTTCAAGCAATCCAATTGCCTCACTCTCCCTCTCGCTCTCCTGTACTTGTTGCACTTGACCGCGTTGCACCTGCTTGGCTCGTTCCTTGTATGGGTGCTTACTCTGCTGATTGTGATGCCTCTTGTTTGCACTGCTCCGCGCTTCAGTGCTTTGCTTGCGTTGGTGCTTTACTTACATTTATGCTTGTTACACGTATATATAACTCTCGAAAATAGCGCTCGCAGCAAGTCAACCTGGTTCTGTTGATCATTACAACGACGTTGTTTGCGATTGACCCCAACAAGTGTGTCGTCACGACTTATTGCAGCACATGCGTATGGAGCGCTTGAGTGTGCTCACTCTCGCTGGTTTTCGCGAGCTTGTGTTTTGCTCGCTTGCAATTGCTAGTGCTCTGCCTGTATTTCGATATCGACCGAGAGAGACAACTGAGAGCAGCCACGCAAGCAAGGTATGACAGGTTGCTGCGGCTGCTTGTACATCGAGAACATGGCTTAAGCTTGTAATGCGCTCATGTTGTACTTCGTGTACGTACGATTGCGCGGCAGAAACATCGCGTTCGATCTCGGTTGTCGCCGTCAAAAGCAAACGACCTTGATGGTGGACCAAACGCGAGTGCAAGCACACCAGTCTTGCAGACGGATCGTACGATCGATCAAGTGCTTGGTTCAGCACCAAAATCAAGCTTGCTCGCTCGCGTCAGGAAAGATCCTGCGGTCGTTTGAAGTTGCTGTGAGCCAAGTGAGCCATGTCAGGAGTGTTTGCGCTCTTGACTTCAGCAGTCGATTGATTGCAACGCTTGGATCTTCATCTCAATACATACTCTTTGCAAGCCTACCTTGTCTCGCAACGATGTCGTCATCAAGTTTGCGACATGTGCATGCAGTTTGCCCAGAATTGAAATATCTACACGCATCCATCGAAATGCAGCACTATTTGTGCAGTTTACAATAGTATACGTCTAGATCCGCAAGTTCTGCTAACGCGTGATCAAAACATGTGCAGCAACTGCTGCAGCGTGGCATCGTGAACCCGAGTCGTGTGCAATCGCGCTACTCAGACCGACGGTGCAGTGCGCATGTCTGTGGCGCTTCCTACTCCGACCGCAAACACACATCTTGTACGGGTGTCATCGTCGTCCGACTTTGCTATGCTGCCATTGCTGACTCGCTCGAGCTCTCCTACTGCTTTTGCTGCTGCTGCGCTGCAATCTGCGCTGCGAGCGCAACGTAGTCGACGTCCTTGCGCACGCGCTTACTGCGCGACACCGCAAGCGGCACATGCGCATCCTCCATATCACCAGCATCATCGCCATCACCAGAGGCGTCAACACGCTTGTGCTTCTTCTTCTTGCTGCTCGTGACGCTCACAGCGTGCACTGCAGTGTCAACAGTACTAGTATACGTTGCCAGCAATGCGCGGTCGTGCGCCGCTTCGAGTGCAACGTCGTGTGGGTCGTACGCTGTTTGCGAGGGGTCAGCAAGCGCACGTGCGTGGGCCGCAACGCTGCGCGCAAACGGCGACACGACGCGCGCATGAAAGTTGTAGCCGCCTTCGAGCACCGACACGATGCGGCCATTGCAGCTGGCATTTGCAATGCGCTTGATATGGCGCACGAGCCACTCGTAGTCCTGCTCGAGCAACGCGCCGCCGTAGCCCCAGTTCACGTTCTCTTTACGGTGCGCATCAAAGCCGGCCGACAGAAAGATCAGGTCCGGTGCAAACGCATGGAGCTTCGGTAGCACGTCGTCGCGGAACGCGCGGCGCCACAGCAGACGCGCAGCCGTTGCGCCGTCGCGGCAGAACGGCAAGCCGACATTGTGGATCTGTGCAGCCGGTTCCGTAGCGTCAGTATCAGCAGTGTCGCCTTTACTGGTTGATGCGCCGGAGCCGGGATAGAACCACGCAGCTTGCTCGGTATGTTCGTCTGCGTGTTCCGGGTCCTTGTGGCCGTAGCCGTGGACCGAAGCAAAGAAGACGTTGTCAGCGTCGTCAGCACTGCGCCATGGCTTGTACTGCTGCACGATCTGCTCGCCTTCGCCGTACGGAGTTGCGAACCGCAACGCGCGCGTGCGTGGCGTGAGTTGCCGCACAATCTCTTCCGTGCCATTGCCGTGGTGGACATCAAAATCAATAATTGCAATCCGGTGAAGTCCGTTTTTGCGAAAATGCGCACGCGCATACGCTGCGCCAATTGCAACGTTGTTGAGCAAGCAAAAGCCGTGACTGCCCTCTGGATCGTTTGCGCACACGACTTTACCGACTGGCCCTGCGTGGTGCCCCGGCGGCCGCACAATGCAAAATGCCGTGTCGCAGACACCAGCAACCACGTCGTCGACTGCTTTGCACACTGCGCCAGCTGCGCGCGTTGCTGCATCGTACGACCGCAACGACAGCGCTGTGTCGGCATCGAGTGCAAACGTCTTGTTGCACTCTGCAGCATCCAAGTCGTCGTCGTTGTTGTTGTTGCTGTCGCTATTGCCAGTGTTTGGTGTTGCCGCAACGCCATCCATTGTTGCAGCAAGTTGTTCGCAATGGCGCTGCAACTTGTCGACGTAGTGGAACTCGTGCACGCGCAGCACGTCGGCAATGTCGGCGCGCGCAATGTCGTAGTCCCACGCAACGTGTGCAAACTCACGTGCGCGCAATGCACCAAACACAGGATCGACGAGCGTGTCGATGCGCTCGGGGTTCTCCGGCGGCGGTTCGAGGCCACCGCGCTCGTGGTACGCCATTGGCAAGTGCCGCAACGCTTCCGGGTGGTAGTAAAACTTGGTGCGAGTAGGCAGCGAGTCCGTTGTTGTTGTAGTCGGCACCACCGTGTTGTCGCCTGCGAGCAGCTGTGCAACGACCGTAAACTGCGCTTTCTCAGCAAGTGCTTGTGCCGTGTAGCCGTGACTGTCGACAGCTGCAATATCGACTGTTTGCATTGTTGTTGCTGTTGCTGTTGCCGTTGTTGTTGTTGGCTCGAGCAACAACGCAACGCCAGCTGCAAAATTTGCAAGCGCTGCAACGTGCAATGGCGTCTGCTGCAACGACGTGACGCCCAAGCGGCTCACGTTACAATTGCGCACAAGCAGTCGCGCAACACTGAGGCTCCGATACTTCATTGCAGCGTGGAGCGGCTGCATACCAACACGGTTGCTCTTCTCAAGCAATGCAATGAGTTGCGACTGCGTTGTGTGACGCGCGTAGAACGCTGCAAGTGTTGTGAAGCACGTTGCGAGGTCGTACATCGCACAGAGGTGGAAGACCGAGTTGCCTTCGTCGTCTTTTGCGGCAAGGCGCTCGCTCAGCAGCGCGTTCGTATCGTCGCTCCAGCGCATTGCGAGGCGGTCATTAGCGCTAGTATCATCACTTGCATCGCTCGCATCGAAGAGCTCGGTGATGAGATCCGTTGCAAACGCAGCGTTGAGTGCACCGACGCGCAGGATCAAGTGCACGATCGGCGTGCCGAGGTCGCCGCACTTGAGCCGCAGCATTGCGGCTGTAAGAGCTTCCGAGTACTGCAGCACGTGCAAAGCGCACGTACGTTGCTGGTGGATGACCGCAATGTGGATGGGCAAGCACCCCATGTCGTCTTTCTCGAGCAGTAGACTCTCAGTCGCCATGATCTGCATCGGGGTGCGACTGCTATCGGCTTCATCACTGCCGTTGTTGTCGTTGCTCTGCTGTTTCATGATAGCAGCTCGTGGAGCGAGCGACGTGCGCTTGAGCGGCAAGAGCGCGCGCAGCGGTTTGATTGCGCCCTGCTCTACGAGGTCGTGCAGGCGGTACATGCGCTTATCGGCGTCGTCGTCGTCGTCGTCGTCCGTGTCTTCGTCGTTGCGATAAGGCGCTTCTTCGTCGTCGTCGCTCGCATCGCTCGCAGCGTCACGAAGAGCACCTTCATGGGATGTAGACGCAGCAGTAGCAGGTTCAACATCCGTTCCCTGCACATCAGTCGCGATGTCCCCTGTCACTGCATGCACAGCAGCGAGCGCGACAGCTTCATCAGGTTGTTCTCTTTCGTCGGCCATCGCACAAACGGCTGTGGCTGTGAATGGCACTGGGCAACGATACTGACTGACCAACCGATATTACTACCGTATTACCGATATAAAGGCTAATTTGTGCCATATTAAATATACCGTATTACTACAGTGATATCTGACAAGCTTAAATGACAGTCATTTTGCCAGCAAAACTAATCATTTAATTCAGTTATCTTGTTTAACAGTGAATAATGACCAATATGGAAACAATCAACAAATACTATGTGTACAGTCACCATTCTCACTAGTAAACACCACGAACAGAAAATACCCTTTCAAAATCGATATTTTTGCATTTGGAAAGCGAGAGCGCCAAAACCAGCCATTCGAAAAACGACGACAGCACGCGCAATGCCAGCCACGCCGACGCGCGTCCGTCTCACCGCCGAGCAGAAGCTGGCGCTGTGTCGGCAACATGCCGAGCATCCCGACCTGTCGCTTCGATCGCTCTGTATGTGGGCCGGCACGGCGCTCAAGCTCGCGAAGAACCCGTCGCCTGCG
>JAADWX010000334.1:0-25905 GCA_023336405.1 Globisporangium echinulatum | reverse complement strand
GCTCCGTGCACAAGATCGGCTCGCTCGACCACTTGATCGCGAGACACAAGCGCCTGCTCGACACTGGCGAGTTCGTGGATCCCGCGCCTGCGTACACGCAGGACATCCTCGAGCTCACACAAACAGAGTAGAAGCACACGCCTCTGCAGAAAACTTAATGCTTCCCATTCACTCACTCGTCGCCCACACGTACTAGTTCGGATGTGCTGTGTTTGTTTGAGCCGCTCACCGCTGCAGTCGCCAGCTGAGGCAGTCGCCCGGCGCTCTCACTCACTCGTTCGCGTCTCTGTCACTCGCTCTCTTGCATCTCACGCACTCGCTCACTCGATGCTCACGCATTCGCTCGCTCGGACTCACTCACGCGCATATACACTCACACATGCGCTCGCTCACATCTCACGCACTCACTCGTTCGCATATCACGCACTCGCATATACACTCACACACACGCTCGCTCGCATCTCACTCATTGCTCGCGTCTCACGCACTCGCTCGCATCTCACGCACTCGCTCGCATCTCACGCACTCGCTTGCTCGGAGCTCACTCACCAAATCGCATATACACTCACACGCGCGCTCATGATGCGAACGATCTCTCAACCAGGCACTTGCTCTAACGTGCTGCTCGCCAGCGCGTTCGCGCTTTCGCTCACTGCTGCACAAAGAATAATTCACACATACCAACGCACGCAGTCAAGCTCACTCACCTGCGCGCTCGGGTTCTCGAACAAACGCGCGTAACCGCGCTCGCGAGATCGACCGGCGCCGTCGGGCAGTCTTGAGGCCTTCTTGATGTGCGCGCTTGTTGTCTTCGTGCTTGTGCTTGAGAGTGTGCGCAGCGAGCAGTGAGCGCGAGAGAGCGCGCTTTTGGAAACGAGCGCTTTTTGTTTGGGAGCGAGCGAGCAGTTGTTTTTACTGCATGCTGTGTAAAAAGGCTATTTTACGCGTCAATAAGATATGCACTGATGTGTCGGAAACGATGTCGGAAGGTCGGATATTTTATGGTATGGCAGTACAGAGAACGAATAATCTTAGGACATTGCAAACGCGCGACCATAACAGAAACGTGTTGGCAAATCCGTTTAAAATCGATATACAATGTAACTTATATATACCACTTAAGTAATTCCAATGGAATGGCAAACTTCCACACTCTGCGCTTACAGACACTAGATTCGTGTGTAGCACAATGAGCTCGCTATGCATGTATTTAAGAAACTGTGAATATACTGTTGCTGATATTACTCGTAATAAATTACAAAGTTGAGAAATTATGCATGAAGGAATGTAATTCGGTATTTGAAATCTAGTACTCAGATTCTTTTTAGTATTTCGAGGTATCAACGGTTTTTGATATTCTTAATATTCTTCTGTTTTGTACAGATACATTTTACGTGAATTAGCAAATGCATATGCTCAACAGTTTTGCGCAGATATTCAAAACACCGATATTTTTGCGCATAGATTCCAACAAAGTTGCGCAGCGATCCAAAAAATGCGCAGAAACTAAAAAAACTGAAAATTCTGTGTCGTCTAAATTTTTATTACATGTTGTCTAAATTCTTAGATTTGTGAGTATTTTTCAATTCCCTGTCGTCTTAATTCTTATACACCGTATCCTATACGCAATCGGATGGACTAAACCGTGAAATCGCATTATCTGGCAATTCGATTTCATTGCATACGCGATACGATTACCTAATAGATACGGTGTCCTTTCTGCAGGCCTCTCTATGAATGATAAAAGAGAGATTATGCCTTTCTATATTGGCAACAATTGACATCCATCCCTAAATTTGAATAGCTATTTACAGAGTTATACTTCCTTTCTTCCTTTTCCCACTGGTACTCTCGCTCGAATTTCTATTGCAAAGGTCTCGATGGGCTTATTGTACATACAAATCTGCTCATGGTAATCGCGTGACAAAGAGCGCAGTCTGCAAGATCATCACCAGTTAGTATAATATATTGAACGATAAATATTTATACACGAAAAGATAAGAATTTAAATCAATAAATATATACTTTTTGTTAGAGCAATCACATATGTTTGTAATTTACGCAAAACAAGTTTCATGTACGTTGAAATAAAGACAGCATTGGCCGTGGCGACAAAACAGGTGGTGATTGTAAATGATCTGGTAGTAGAGGAATTGCCATGTCGCACACAGGTGCAAGATCCATGAGAACGAACAACCGTAGGACACTGCGAACGAGCGGCATTAATAGAAGCGCGTTGGCAAATCCGTATAAAAATCGATATTCAATATAACTTAACGGCTGTATTACCAACTCGAAAACCTAGAATTACCATATCATATATGAACCACACAAGCAATTCCAACCGAATGGCAGACTTCCACACAGCCAAACCAAGTCAAAATGGCAGCGCATATAAATCGTCCATAGAGATCTACATGAAGCGCACCATTAAATCACAAAATTGAGGTGTATGTGTACGCCCACACAGAATGACCCGTGTGTTTGTCGGTCTCTGTACGTGCGGCACACTGCGTGTGCCGCACGATGACCTCGCTTCGCGTGCATTCAAGACACTGCGCTCCAATTATTGCGAAATACTGGCGAGAGTAATATATAAGTATACGTACGGAAATAGTCCGACAAATATATTAATAACGCGTGCAAACCGTTAAGAGAAATAAATATATATATGTATAGAATTAGACCTCTCAAAACAAAAAAGTTGCCCGAACAAATATACATATATATATTGTAATTTCTTGCAAACAAGCGAGCGATATGTAACATATATTAGATTCCTCTTTTACGAAACATATTACTAACGTCACTGTACGTTGTAATACTTAAAATATTGTATAGGGAGGATCTGAAATTTGGAATATACATAATTTATAATAATGAATCACTTCAGATTCAACAAGTCAAGAATAAAAGTATGATAATATAGCTCTTTCCCAGACGTTTTTCTCACATACGGGATGGGAGGTCGATTATAGAATTATACGGTGAATTGGACCAATTAGCATTCGATTTCTATGCTGGTTTAGTGCATAACATCGCCAGTTTCAGATTCTATTTCATATGTACGAATTTTGTAAAATTAATATTCTTTGTTTTCGTCCGGCCGACACATTTTACAGCAGATGCAACAACATTCAAATGTACTTCTGCAATAAGAAAAAATGGGTTGTATATCAAATGAATCTTGTGTGCAATAAATGACAATTTGATATTTCAAATGCACTTTTGATTATCAATAAAACACTATTTTTTCAAAACTCATAAACAATTCATCACCACACGAAAGGTCACACTGTCAAACATCACGCGCTAAACAACACGCGCGATTGAGCAATGGCAGCGCTACACGCGTCGCTCGAGAAGCTCCAGGAGCTGCGCGAGCTTCTCCAGTTCAGCTACAATGCCGTACTCTCCAAGGTGCGTGTATGATAGATGGCGTTTTGCGAATGATTGTATAAGTCTCGACATAATCCGCATGATCCGAGATGGCACTACTCACGACGCCTGGCATCACCGTCTCTTTGTGCACTCACACTTACATGTACATATGCGATAGCTATCGGTTCGGGAGATCGTTGCAATGTCGTACGAAGCCGGTGGCGTGTTCCCAACTCTCCTTGGTTACGCGATCGGTGCGATCGGCACAATCGGCTTCTACGCGTCGCCGAACGTCACGATGCGGCTGCTGTCGGTGCTGCTCGCATTGCTATTCTTTGCGCAGTGCGTGCAGCGTGCAGACGACGCTGCAAGCGTCTTGCTGCTGAGCGTCGCGATGATCATTGGCGTCGGCTGCACGGCCGTGCAGGCCATGTCGTGGCAGCTCGCGTTTGCGCACCTCGCAGCGCGACGTCAGGTGCACGCAACGAAGCAACTGAAGACGCGCAGCGCCAAGGTCGACAAAGCAGACTGACCGCCCATTGTATAAGCACTAAAATGAACCGCGATATGGACTTCGCAGTCTGTGGCTTACAGCACACCGACTCGGACCACGTGCACCATCACCACAGACTCGAAAGCCGACAAAATTGAACAGACGCTCACTGGCACTTTACTTCACATACATACATGGTTCAACGCGCTGCTTTGTGTGTGTGCTCTTAGCTGCTGCTGACATCACGTTGCAATCGACGACGCGATCGCGCAGCTTGCAAGTAGGAGCGTGCACACTAGCACTGCGAGCAGACAAACGAGAGACGTCACGCTTGATTCTGAGGCAGCATTCGCTTCTGCATCACGTTTTGTCATCTGGACGTCCTGCACTGCGCTTGGCCACCGATGTGTGCGCTTGAGTGGATGACGGCCACTGCGCAGATCAGCAAACAGCTTTTCGGCGCGCGCTCTATCAAAGTCCCCAGATGCCTGTGCGCATCGCCCAGAGTGAGAGAGTGTGACATAGCGTTAGCAGCAAGCTGGCGATCACGCGACACGGTGTAGCAGTAGCATGAGGTCAATCGCACATGCCTTGCGGTGCTGCAGCGCGGCGGAGAATCCTCGATCGCCCGAGTGCTTGCGCATGGCTCCTCGCTCTGTCGTGATGCCGCTACCACTTTGTCAACGTCGAGTGCACGCGCGATCTTTTCGACCAAAAGGTCACTTGCGTGTACCGTCACAGTCAGATTTGTGTGTCAAGAGGAGGGGGTACAATTCACGCGCATACTGTATTTCTGCTACGTTTGACATGCAAAATACCACAGCGCATCAAATGGTCGTGAGAGGCGAGCTACTCGCGCTCATGCTGCTTCACGCAGCTGCGGCGACCGCGGTGTGGCGTGCATGGCGACGTGCACACGACTCAGCACAGTTTCTTCGACTTGAGATGCAGGTTCGCGTACTGCGCTGCATTGTGTTACGTTGCAAACAGTGCATGCTGCACACAATAGCGATGCTAACCAAATGCGATCGACTGTTACGGACTCGCTGTGTTGCGCTGCGTTCACACTGCCAGACACTCACGAACGATCTCGAGAGACGAGAACAGATGCGCGTCGATGAGCGCAAGGGTCGCGTCGCTGCCGAGAAGGTGCGCTCTGCAACTCTCGAACTGCTGTCGCGACGCTGTCGAGCCATCTCGTCTCCGACTCAGCATCGACTGACGTGACTCGAACGCTTTCACGACGCAGGAGCTTCGACGAGTGATGGACGAGAAGCTGGACACGAGCAAGGGCTACTTTGTGCAGTCGATCGGTGAGGTGCGGTCGTGCTTCCGGGCGTGTCTCGGCACGCCGCGCCAGGGGCTGCTCGCGCCGTCGACGCGCGCTCGGATCGAGTTCCAGCGCAGCATCTCGCCCGACACGCTCATTGGGCTGAGCGAGTTCAGTCACGTGTGGATCGTCTTTGTCTTCCATAAGAACACGAACGGCAAGAACTCGCGCGCACACGACGGACTGCGCTCCGATAGTCACCGCTATACGTTCCGCGTGCGTGCGTTGGACACGTTTGCATCTCGTCACTGGATCGCGAGTGCATCGTACTTCGCCTCTAGCATGCATTCTGCTGACATCTCCGCTGTCGGTTTGTGTGTGCCTCCTCCTTCTTCTCCACGCAGGCAAAGATCACACCACCGAGGCTCAAAGAGCGCGTCGGGATCTTCAGTACACGGTCGCCACATCGCCCGAATCCGATCGGCATTACACTTGCAAAGATCGAGTGTGTCGACGTACAACGTCGTGCAGTGTACATCTCTGGCGTCGACCTCGTGGACGAGACACCTGTGCTTGACATCAAGCCGTACGTACCAGGTGCGTCTGTGTGTCTGCGCATCTGCATTTGAGTAGGTGCGGTTTGACTCGCTCTCGAGTGCTGACTGGAACGGACGATGTACTGCGCGCAGGCTACGACTGCCTCCCTGACGCGTACGCGGCCGCGTGGGTGGCGCTCGAAGACCAACTACTGCCCGAGTGCGTGCGCAGTAGCTACGGTAGTGCATGTCCGAGAGCTATCACAATTGACACGTTGTCAGCTCACGCACACGACTCTGTGTGGCCCCTGAATGGTGTACTTGTCTCGTAGAGTACACTGGCAAGACCCTGCGCTCGCAGAAGCAGTGCGCGAACTTGCACCGACGTCGAGTCACTACCGCGACTCACCCAGTGCGTTCGTGCGCGCGATCAAAGAGGTGCTACAGGTCGATGTGCGGAGCAAGGAGCAGACGAAGCGCTGGAGCGATCCATCTGCTGTCAACTACGTCTGCGTCGACAACGCGCGCGTCGCGTACAGCATTACATTGTCAAATGCGACGCTCGGTGACACCACGGAGTGCGCGCCGACGCGGATCTTCATCCGCGCAGTCGCCGACACTAGCGCAATCATTGGGAATACAACCTGAGTGAAAGTGGCAAGAGTGTGGGCGGACTGCAGATAATGATAGAGTTCAGTGAAGGTGCAGAAAGAGGAAGACATCTGATCCACAATAAAACATATTCGCAGGTCCAAAAATATGTAGGACTAAGTGTCCTCAACACAGCTGGATATGTAACAATATAGAAACAAAAACAATGCACAACGAGGTAGTTGTGCTCGTCGTCGCGGGGCTGCAAACTACGCAAGCATAATAGACAGAAATAAAAAGTTACATGTATTGATGATTCAGCTGGTATTAAACACAAAACTACGAATTATGCAACCACGGAATAGAATGCCACTGACTGACGCACAGTTACCTGAGCAAGGAACAAAACATTTTGCACATATATGAATTTAATTTACCCACACGATCAAACTGGTTTACTTGATAAGTTCAACGAACATCGTATGTGGCACTTCACCTCAATTTTAACATGAACCACGAGTGAGCTGTCCTGCCGCTTTGAAGCAAAAGCGATGCCATGCCGTTGGATGCCCCGAGTAGCATTATCACACACCAAACCAAAAACAAACAGAAAAACCGAGCGATATAATCGCGTGACATCACTTTCATAGATTCTCAAATCCTTGGCCATTACCACACGCAACACACTCATATCTTTGAACATTACCATTTGCACGCACGTCGCTTCTAATCCAGCAAATTATTGTTGTCGGTCCTTCTACTGCTCAAGCACTATCGTGTTGGGAATCCGCCTTGACCGAATCGGTATTGTAAGCAAATTTTCGCAACTCATACACATCAATCGAAGTCTATCGCGCGCAACACCTACCGCCTCGCTGTGCCGCAATTGTAACTTCGTAAAGTGGTGATTGGCTATAGCACTGAGCAGGATTTGCACAATATACTGTTGTTATTGACACCGAGGACTTTATGGGCGATCTCGAGGGGATGACAGACCAGCCTGTGGCATGTAAAACACTGTGAAGCCACGTATGCATTTCACACAGTGATAGTCGACGACATAAACGATCGTATGGATGTAAAGCATGTTCACTAGCAAGGCAGGTCTGCCAAGCGAGCTGTCGATTGTGTTAGGTTATGCTTTACCCCTTAAATTACCGCCTACTGCGTGGTAAACATAGCTTCGGCACCGAAAGCTTCTGGTCGACGCCAGCCCCTCGTGATTGTTGCCTATCAACCTGTCCTATTAACGTGAAAGAATTCATGTCAACAAAAGAGTTTCTTACTATCGGCATATGCACGTTGATATTCATCAAAATGGGCAAGACCGAATTCTTTCAAAATTATGTATATTATATTGAAACGCAACACAACTCTATGCTTATCAAACAGTATATGCGGTGGTCGTACGCTTAGCACTATCTTCATGTGTGTTGAGTGCGCCGAGGCTGGACAAATAAAATAAGAAGCGCGCAGGATTGATGTACATAATATTAAAAGCAGCGGCAGTACGACACGAGCGGCATAGCATGCAGCTAAAGTTGGCACGACTATATATAGAATAATTAAAGTTTCACTGGCGACAGCAGCGCCAAAAACGAAAGAAGCGAGGACGAGGATATTACTTGTATTATTTTGCTCTTTACATGATGCAACTTCGAACGAACACTGTCCATGCCATCATTGTCAACAAATTTGACTTACGAATGATGAAATCTTACGACCAAATTCGTAATTTCTAATGTAAGTCACTAACTTGTCAAGGAAGTGCCAGCACAATTAATGAGAAAGCCTCGGGGGCTCATGGAGTGTTTTTCTCACCTCGTCGCTCTGCGCAAGATATCGCATAATGTCGGTTTATAGAATGGCGGCAGCTTTGTGTGATCTGTATCATGGTATATTAGACGCTCAGCCACCTACTCGTCGTCGGCGATTGTACAAGTGCGTTGAGCAAGAGAGAAGAGTGTATTGCAACATTGTGTTTTCAGCAACGTTTCGGCCTCTGTGAAGAGTACAGTTCGACACGCCCATGAGTTTGTGCCGGTAGACGCGCGTTATGTCGACGACAATCCATTACTGATTGCTGTGAGTTGTGTTCGCCTGGGGGTTGTGACAGCAGGTGCCAGTGGCGACGCCGCTGGCATTGTGGGCGTGACTCTGTTGAGCTTCGCGGCGCAGAACGGTCACGACGACGCTTTGAAGAGTTGATTATGGCTGGGTCGGCATCGGATCGTCGTGACAACAGCGACTGGACGCTGTAGTGTAATGCAGCAAGCAACGTTTTGTTGAATGAGGTGTGACTGCATTTGACATCAAACGCCGGCATCGACAACGGCAAACAATGACGACGTGACGCCCTTGTTCAACGCGGCGCAGTTTGACAGCGTCAATGTCGTTGAAGAGCTGATCTGGGCTAGATTTAAACCTACAGCATCCGCGAACCTGCCAATGGTCAATGGTAGGACAGCGTGGTTCATCGCGATTGAGCGAAACGAAATCGATTCTGCTTAATCGGTGATCGACGCGACGTCGTTTCCAGCTCGTACAACAAGTAACGGCAAGACATCACAGTCCAGTGACGTGAGCACCGCTCACTACACAGTGAGTTTGTGGGTCTGCGCGACGGCGATACACCGTTGCTAACAGCAGCGAGTTTCGGCCACCTAGCATGGAACACTCGCTTGGTGACTGTAGCGCAAAAATATGAAAATTACGCCATTGCTCGATCTTCCCTGACATACAACGTGCAGCCACGTGTATGTGTGCAATGGCACGCGATCACCACGAGTTTTAAGGTATTGGAACGCGGCTCTCAGTCACGTGAACTTGGCTGGTGTGCCGCAAGCATGTTGCCACTTTAACGTCGACAGTCGCACATACATGTACCATCACTAGGACACTTTCGTTGAGTATCACAGGGCCAGTGGATCGTGTGCTTACGTCCACGACCCAATTGATCATTCTCACATTCCATTTTATCAGCAAACCACCTATTCACCACTACATTTCGTAGCACTTGATGGTCGACCCAACTCGCCCTAACACTCACCTTCAACACGTTTAGGACCCAGACGTTGCTAACAAAACGCGCCGCAATTTTGTCACTGCTCTGCTTCGCGCCGAATGCATCCTCAACGGAATAGTTTTGCTTAGTCGTACTGATGAGGGTCACCACCATCTCAACCATATTGACTGCCACGACAACACGAGAGAAGACGATCAATCGCATCCACTGCCATTTCGACGTGTAAGCAATCATGACATACTTAAGCAGCCGAATGGTGATCACCAACACGCTCGTCCAAGCCACTAAAGAAAGTCCCAAGAGCGTGTGCAGCGGTTTATAGAAAGCGATGACGTTGAACGTGTCAACAGTATGGTGATCGTCGTGCAGGTGTAATGCGCGAGGCGTTCCGCTTGGCGTGCGGCACTTTGCTCAGGATGTCATGCGTTGATTGCATTACCGAAATGCTAGTTTGCATGATGATGGCCTTGCTTCATTCGTTTTGATGACAGCGACGTATTTTATGGCTAATGTGTATGTACAGTGTTTCATCGACTTTGACTTACTGACGAACTCACTCTGCTCAGAATCTTGCGTCATCTGCAACCCACCATCACACCTGGAATCGTGTGCAGCAAGCAACGATCTGCGCAACGACGAGGACGATAGTGGTCGATGGGAAGTCGGATCACTGTGCTTTTTAGATGCTGATCGTGAATTGCAATATATTTGCTGCTGTTACAACTATATTCACCAAATCTGTGTTTCACGTAATAATTATGCTGAATAGATTTTTTGCTCAGATCCAACGGTACATTTTTTGGTGGCACATTTGTGTGGACAACTTGTCTGTATCGGATATTGTCCTGTGACACTTCGTTTTGTTGTTTGAGCAAGAGCCATTTTCAGACGCACACACACAGCGAGAGGTGCCGAGCTAGTTGAGCGTGCGCACGACGGACCTACGAGCGAGCGAGCGACGACGACGACTGCGAGCATGGCAGCAAGTGTCGCGACACCAAGTATGCCGCAAACGTACGTTTGTATCGATCGCTGTCGGATGCTTTGATAAGCACGCTTCAGCTCGCGTGCGCGCCACTGATGCAACAGCGATAGTGTGTAAGGAAGTGTGTGTATGTGTGAGTAGCTCCAACGAGCTCGCCATCTCACGTCATTGTCGTTGCTACAATGGCCGTGTAGCGTTGACAACCCGCATCGCGAGCTCTCGGGGACAGTGTGCGCGCCAGCGGGCTGCAGCGGTCCTCAGTCGAACGTAGAGACAATGTCTACAAAGCAGCAGCTACAGACAACGCCCATCGAGCCGCAGCTCGAGCCGTCGCCGCAGACCGACCGAGCAGCCGGCGATGCGCTGAATGTCGACACTGCTGCCCAACCTGACGGGACACAGTCGCAAGCCACTGCGTTTGCACTCGAGGCGGCAACACCAGCGCTTCCGTCGCGCAAGGCGTCATCGTCGTCAAAGAAGACAGGCGCGAGCAAGAAGAAGACAAAGAAGTCAAAGAAAGCAGCGCCAGTCGTCGCGTCACCGAACGCGCCGTGCATCGGTCTCTACCTCGACGCGCTGGTACGTACTGGTAGGAACTGAGAAGCAAGTGGCATTGCCCTGCTGTGTATGGATACGTGTATGTATACAGTGTGTCCGATCTGACAGCTGCTACTACCAACTGCTATGACTGCAACTGCGACTATAGGACACGAAGATGATGTGGTGCGAAGCGCAGATCATCGACTGCAACGCAGCAGAACGCAAGATCAAAGTGCACTTCATCGGCTGGGGACCCAAGTGGGACCTCTGGACCGATCCGTTCTCGATCGCAGGCCACGGCACCTGCGTCCGTACGTAGCTGCTCGTGTATATGCAGTTGCTTACGGTTGTATATACAGTGTAAACCGTTGTATGCTTACTGCTTGCGACTGACGCGACGACGACGTGTGTGTGGATGCGCAGCGCTTACGAAGAAAGGGCTTGCACTGAAGCGGCGCTGGGACGGTACGACGAACATCTTTAGCGACAGCGAGGCGCTGCAGCAGCCACGGTCTGTCGATAGCAACAACAGCAGCAGCAGCGCTGTGTCAGTGCCAATGCCTCCACCGCAGTCGGTGCCAATGCCTTCATCGCAACGAGCCCGCGCTACAAAGCCGTCGGTCGATGACAATGCCGACAATGACACAGCGTTGTCAGCGCCAGCAGCAGCAGTTCGGACGGCGCGGCCGCTAAAGGCAGCAATTGAGCGCAAACGCCCCAGCAAAGACGCAGCAGCGACCAAGCGAACATCAACAGCAGCCACATCAGCAGTCAAGACTCAGCGCACTGGTAGCGCTGCTGCTGCCGCGAAAGCTCCAGCAGCTGCGTCACTGAGCGTCACTAACAAGAAACGGAGCAAAGCGTCGAGCAGCGTCGAAGCTGCTGCTGAAGTGACGCAGCCAGCAGCAGTACGTGGCAAGCGACCGGCTGCTGCACCGCGGCCGTCGACACCAAAGCGCGTGCGCGAGACGCCACTCGTGCTCGTGCCAGCTGATGGCGCAGCACCAATCGACTTTGCAGCCGCGCGGCGCCAGCACGTCGCCGCAGCCGAGCAGACGGCGCGCTTTTTGCAGCAGTGCGCCGACGTGTGGCGGCAGCAGCTCGGTGTCATCGCGCCGCTGCCGCACGCAACGTGAGCGCCTAAGTTAATGCATTCAGCTGTCCTGTGGTCCATTCGTACGATAGCGCAGGCCAGCCATTCATTCCCACTATCACATACAAATAGCAAGTAAGAGACACGAATTCATTGGCGAGAGCTCGCGAGCTCGACAATAGGATTACGACACGCGACGGACACTGTGCGAGACACCTCGCGCTCCCAATGACGCAGTAGCATCGCGTGCGCGGCCGTCACGAGCTCATTGCCTATGGGAGTGATCAAAAGAACTGTCGCTCAGTGACTTAGAACGCGATGGCAGCGACGACGAGCGACACAGCGCAGAGCGCGCTCGCGACGTTCACGTTCAGTGGCGACGCCGCACTCGTTGGCTTGGGCGTCGCGGCGGTGGTAGGCGCCTTGGTCGTCGGCTTTGGGGTCGGTGCCGGCTCGATGATCGTCGAGCTGTCCTTCGTCGCAGTTGGCACTTCGATCGTGTTGCTGTCCACGTCTTTCGAGCCGCCCTTCGAGCCCGACGACGAGCCACCGCGCAGCGGCGCTTTGGTCGTCGGCTTGGGCGTCGTGACGACATCGCCTGGGAGCGAACCCGCCGACGACGACTTGATGACTGGCGCCTTGGTCGTTGGCTTGGGCGTCGTGGTACCGGCGTCGGCGTCGCTGTCGACCGAGCCAGTCGCACCGCCCGTGCAGTCCTTCGACTTGGCGGTGAACATCACGCCGTAGTTCGTGTCGTCGTACACGCAGTTCGGTGCGTTATCGGCCATGTACGCGAGCCAGAGCTTGCACTCGGCAATGGGACACAAACGCGACGTCGAGATCGTCGTGATGTCGCTCTTGGCTTTCGTCGCACAGGCCTTGAACGGGTTCACGTCCTGCTCGAGGAGCTTGTTCACGGCCTGGCGCTCGGCCTGCGTGCAGTCCTTGGCGACAACGACCGTCGCGCTGTGGACAGTCGACGGCGCAAGCGCAGCAAGCACTGCAAGTGTCGCGATCGCGGCAGCAGAGCTCTTCATGGTGCGTTCGATGTAGTAGAGATGGGAAGGTAGTCGACGGCGGCGGAGAAAGCTGGCGCGGCGAATATTGGAGAGTGTGGCGGCACGTTGGCATGTCGGCAGGTTGTCGTTGGGTTGCAAGGAGCGGAAGAACCATTCAGTGCACTGACTCGCGCAAGGAGTTAGTAGGAACATCTGGTGCAGCCAATCGGGATAGACGACGCGCTGATCTGCGTTTGCATATGTGAGAATCGGGGATCAGCTTGGTAAGTCATCTCTCCCAATCAATGTTCAAACGTACCCTGCAGAAAACACATAGCCCTTGCTTCCATATTGTATGCATGTCAAGCAAGTGCACTCTGAGCCTCTTTATGGCATCAAAACGTGCGCAAATAGAAAAGCAAAGCATATGCACGCACGACGTGCAACAAGTTCGGAGCAGCTGCACTTTTGAAAAAATCTAAAGTGTGGACGCATGGTGTGGTGCCACATCAGATGAAATCGACTGTACTGAAACAGCTGTGCCGAGTCGAAGTAAATGCATATGCAGTAACTCACTTGCAAATCCAACTTGTTACTTTATATTGCCGCTCAAGTACGACAGATGTACGAGGAATGTTCGGTGCAACACTCAATCGATGCTTGTGGTGTCCAAGTGATCGTCTTGTGGGTCACGAATACTCGCCAGCCGATCAAGAGCTGCTGCTTGCATCATCAGCGACCAGCGCACTTGCAAACTCGCGTCCGTGCACACACTTACATCAACAATGGACAAGCAGAGCGCGATCGCACTTGGCGTGACGGCCGGCATCGGCGTCGGCTACCTGCTCGGACGCACGCAGCTGCCACAAACAGCAGCAGCAGCACCTGCATCAACGAAGGCGGCACCACCAGCTTCTGAGGACGAGATCGAGCGTCTCATCCGTCCCAACATCCTCTCGCTGACGCCCTACCGCTGCGCGCGCGATGACTACGACACAGGTACGCACGAGACGCCAACGAGCAGCTCAGCTGTACAGCAACGCGCATCACTGTACCGTTCTATGGCTGTGCGTCGACTCACTTGTACACCTGCATGCACACACATGTACAAAGGCACCCTGCTCGACGCGAATGAGAACAGCCTTGGTCCACCGCTGAGCAGCGAGCACGCACTGCGTCCCGAGATCCTCGAGCGCTACCCGTGTCCGTACCAGCGCGACCTCAAGCAAGCGCTCGCCGACTTTCGGTGCGTTGCGCTGCACGTGTCGTACCGTAGCTGCTCACATTGCTTTCATGTCGCATGCATGTCACTCACTGCTGAACGTGTGCGATGCTGCCACTACCACATCGCCAACAGCAACGACGACTCGTCGGCTGCCTACAAAGTGCAGGTCGACAACATCTTCCTCGGCGTCGGCAGTGACGAAGCGATCGACCTCGTGATCCGCGTCGCATGCACGCCGCGCGTCGACTCGATCCTCATCACGCCACCGACGTACGGCATGTACCAAGTGTGCGCAAACATTCACGACGTCAACATCATCTCGGTGCCGCTCGTCGTCGAAGCGCCAGCTGCGAACCCAAAGGGACTCAAGGTACGACGGACCAGCTACTCGTGTGTATACTATACACGTTCGTGTAAACTGCTTACTTACAGTCAGTTGTTTGGCCGTATACATACGTATACGCATATACACAGGACGGTCTGCCGCTGCCAGCGTTCCACATCGACCCACACGCGATCCTCGAGGCTGCGACCGCAACGACCAAGATCATCTTTCTCTGCAGCCCGGGCAACCCAACGGCGAACGCACTGCGCACGGCCGACATCCTCACGATCCTCAACGACAAGGTGTGTCTCTACACTTGCTGCTTGTATGGACGACCTGCGCTGCATGGCTGACACGCAGACTACCACTTGCCCCCGTTTCAACAGTCGTACAAGGGCTTTGTCGTCGTGGACGAAGCGTACATTGACTTTTCGACGACGACGAGTCTCTGTGCGCTCGTGCGTGCGCACCCGCGCTTGATCGTGCTTCAGACGCTCTCGAAAGGCTTTGGGCTTGCGGGCATCCGCCTCGGCAGTGCGTTCGGCGACGCGCGCCTCATTCAGATTTTGAACAACGTCAAAGCGCCGTACAACATCAACAAGCTCACGGCCAAGGTGCGTCCTGGTCAAGAGCCTCGTGCAGACTGCCCATCCGTATACTGACCGAGTGTATGCACGTGTATATATGAACAGGTCGCGCTCGAGGCGCTTCAGAGCATCGACGTATTGCGTCGCAACGTCGCAGTCATCACGCGCGAGAAGCTCCGCGTGACGACGGCGCTGCAGCAGCTGCCGTTTGTCCGCGCAGTCTACGCGAGCGACTCGAACTTTGTGCTCTTTGAGGTGCGTCGCTGGGAGATGTGGGCTACTATGTACTGCTGTGATGTATGCAATGCGACTCATACACTCTGTATCGTCCATACACACACATACAGCTGCCGCACGCCCTCCAGGTGTACCGGCAGATGGCAGCACGTGGCGTCGTGATCCGGTACCGCGGCAATCAGCTCTTGCTGACCGACTGCTTGCGCGCGACGATCGGGTCACCGGACGAGAACGACGCCATGCTCGCACTGCTTGAGAGCGTCTCGCTTGAGCTCGCAGGGCAGTAGTTCGTCGTTAGTGACAATGTCCAAGATAATCACCCAATCACTCAGTCACCCAATCACCCACTCACATATTCACCCATTTACCCAATTTCTTAGTCATCCAGTCACCCAATCACCCAGTCAATGGATTATCCGTTAATCGATTGTATACTGTCGCTGTTACTGTGCTCTCTCTCTCTATCTCACATACTCTCTCTCATCAGGCTCTACGCAGGCAGCAGCCGCGCATGCAGCGCGCCGTCGATTGCTGCGCCATGATCCACACCGCTCTTTGCAAAGAACAGGTTGCGCGTCGATGGCGCATTGCCACCGCCGCTACGCACGCGGCGCCGCAGCGGCAGCCGCCGGTTGAAAAACAGGATCGCAAGCGACGGCACAAGCTCCAGGAGCGCGTAGAGCACGACGACGACGAACCACGTGCTGCGGTCGTGCAGCTGCTGCTGCTCGGTCGAGAGCAGCAGCTGGAGCGTGCAGCGCGTGAGAAAGCTCGACGTGCAGATCGACGTCATGAGCGCCAGCTGCAAGTGTGTGGGTGGTAGCCAAAGCGCAGTTGGCGCGTCAGTCGGTCCAATAGTTAGTAAGTACTAGGTAGACGCTTGTACGCAGGAGCGAATGAGTCGCAGCACGCACCTCTCGGAGCTTCTTGGAGCGAATGCCAAGCTCAACTGGCACGGAGCTGCAGGACGACGACCAGACGTCCCAGTAGCAAAAGCAGTAGCGTTGTAGCGTGGGACCATCCAGTCAGTCGTGCGTACTCTACAGTGCACTGGCGTGTCCAAGTGTGTGTCATGCACACGTACGTACCGTAGCTCAATGTACGCTTTGCGGCCGTAGTAGCCAAAGCCCGAGGTCACCGCAAGAAAGATGTTCATGTTCAAAATCGCTTGGCTCTTGGGGAAGAACGCGTCTGTGCGTTGAGCGATCGAGTCCGTCAGTCAGCGCGTGTGAGAGCCGACGAGTAGCGAGTAGTAACTGCACATACATACGCACGTACGTACGTTCGTTGCGCCACGTCGAGGCGTAAAAGCACCAGAAGAGCAGCTGCACAGCCGCAACGACCTGGTAGCCGATGATGCATATGCATATAAGCAGCAGGTGCGTCACAGACGTGGACGTAGAGTGTCGCTTGTCGACATACACACACAGAGTGACGCACCGCAAGTGAGACTTTGACCATTGGCTTGACAAACGACGTGAAGACCACGAGCTCGTCGACTGCGTTGTAGTACACTTCGGCCCAGAACTGCACGAGCAATGCGTACGTTGCAAAGAGCGCAAGCACTGGGAGCTGATCGACGATGTAGAACAAATCGCGCTCAGCGGTGTCGCACTCGGATGTGCGCACTTCGCCCGAGAGCGCATCGCACCAGTCGTAGCCCACGAGTGCGAGGAACACAGCGCGAACTGCCGGCAGTGAACGCACACGAGAAGCAATGAGCGCGCACACTTGACGGATCGACAGTACAGCTATGCATCCATGCATGCACACACACGCATGCAGACGTACTCGCAGTCGCAGCAAAGAGCAAGAGGTGGAGCATCTTTTGCACTGTCCATGGTCGATAGCGGCAGCAGTTGCGCACGAGCTGCACAGCTGCAACAAATGCGACGAGTGCGTACACGAACGCATCGACGAGGAACGCTGCGCCGACACCGACAGCTTCGTCAGCAGCATGCAGCGGCAGCGGCAGCATCGCGCTTCTGTACTGCACGAGGTAGATTTGGCTTGATTTGGTTTGATTTGGCTCGCGATGCAATCAGATGAGAGAATTGCAGTTCATTCATGGACACTGAGAACCCTTTCAAAATCGATGCTATCACAATATAGGGGCAGTTCAATTGGCGCCATTTGATTTTCAATTATAGCGTCAAAAGCTCAGAAAACGGAAATGGTTGTGGCACAAAACGAGCAAATGCACGTTTCGCGCCACTCCACCCAAAAGTAGCAGCAGCAGCACAAGAGCCACATCGACCAGCTCTTGACGACGACAATAACAACACACAACACACTCAAGACACACGACAGCAAGCATGGGCATCAAGGGACTCATGAAGCTGCTCCAAGAGGAGGCGCCGGCGTGCATCAAGGAGATCCCGCAGATGTCGCAGCTCGCTGGTCGATCGGTGGCGCTCGATGCGAGTATGGCGATCTACCAGTTCCTCATTGCGATCCGCTCGAGCGACGGTGGCGGGCCGTCGCAGGCGCTCACGAACGAAGCTGGTGAGATCACGTCGCACCTCCAAGGGATGTTTTCGCGCACGATCCGCATGATGGAGAGCGGCATCAAGCCTGTGTACGTCTTTGACGGCAAGCCACCGACGATGAAGAGCGGCGAGCTCGCAAAGCGCAGCGACCGGCGCGTCGATGCGCAAAAAGGTCTCGACGCCGCGACCGAGAGCGGCAACACCGAGGACATTGACCGTTTCAACAAGCGCCTCGTGCGTGCGACGCCGCAGCACAGCGAAGACTGCAAAGAGTTGCTGCGGCTCATGGGCGTCCCAGTGCTCACAGCGCCGTGCGAGGCCGAAGCGACGTGCGCAGAGCTCGCGAAGCACGGCAAGGTCTTTGCAACCGGCACGGAAGACATGGACGCGCTGACGTTCGGGTCGCCGGTGCTGTATCGCCGCCTGACGTTTGCAGCTGCAAAGAAAGTGCCCGTGCTCGAAGTCAAGCTCGAGCGCGCGCTCGAAGACCTCGGGCTCACAAAAGACCAGTTTGTCGACCTCTGCATTCTCTGTGGCTGCGACTATTGCGAGACGATCCGCGGCGTTGGGCCAAAGAAAGCGCTTGCTGGCATTCGGGAACACAAGTCAATCGAGCACTTCATTGCAGCGCTCCAAAAGACGAATAGTAAAGGCGTGACGATCCCGGACGAGTGGCTCGGCGAGAACCCGATCTACAAGCAAGCGCGCGAGATGTTTGTGTTGCCGGATGTCGTTGACGTTGCCGACGTCGAGATCAAGTGGAAAGACCCGCTCGAGCCCGAGCTCCTCGAGTTCCTCGTGCAGAAGCACGGCTTCCAGGCCGCGCGTGTCACGAGTGCGATCGAGCGCCTGAAAAAGTCGAAAGGCACGCAGTCGCAGAAGCGGCTCGACAGCTTCTTTACGGTATTGCCGTCGACTGGCACGAAGCGCAAAGGCGATGCAAAGAGCAAGAAAGCAGCTGCGCCAGCCAAGAAAGGAGCTGCAGCACTGAAGCGCGTGAAGAAGTGAGTGGCCAAAAGCAACAACAACACCAACAGAAGGCGCAATCCCGTAAATAAAACCATTCACAACTGACGCTACAGTGTTGCTTGCTGCTGCTAGCTGTTGCTAGCGTGCAAGCAAGCGAGTGGTGGTGTTTGGCACAGCCATACAACTGCAACACACGTCCATACATACCTATACATACATACGTATACATACATACATACACTTGCCACGACTGAGTCGCTTCAATGGATTGTCAGCGCTGCCATCGCTTCGAGTGCTCGGCGAGCCAGACGAGACCGTGGCACAGCAGCGTCAAAATGAACGCAACGTCCGAGCGCGACGACACTTCGGCTTCGTCGTGGAAGAACCGTAGGAGCCCAGCAGCGTAGCTCGAGAACGCTGGGATCTCGTACACAACTGCGAGCTGTCGGTTCAGTGCACGCACGCGCGCGGCGCGCTGCATTTCGTCGCGCACCAATGCGCTGTGCTTCTCACGGAGCGCGAGTATGCGACTTGCATCAATGCTGTCGGCTTCCTGGGCCGCGTCGAGCAGAAAGCTGTCGGCGTCGAGCAATGCGTTCTCGGCGTCTTTCATCGCCGACAGCACGGCTTGGAAGTCATCGAGACCAATGAGCGTCCGCTCGAGGCGACGGAGATGGGCGAGGATGACTGGAAACACAAAGCGCGCGCCGTCGGCTGTGAAGAGACAGTCGAATATCCGAAAGACCGTCTCGCTTGGGAACGTCGTCGTGAAGAGACAGAGGAGCCACTGCGACCCGAGGAGCTCGAGCGGTAGGCCAACGTCGGCGGTAAACGCATCGAGTTCCGGCAGTTCGTCGGCAATGAGCTCTTTGAGCACGAGCATGTCGGTCTGCGTCTCGGTCATCGTGGGCGTGTAGTAGCCTGGAAATAGGTCTTCGCAGATGACAGCAAGCAACCAGAACGCGGCCTCTTCGTCGACTGCGAGCGTCAGGAACGCGACGATGAAGTTGAGACCCTAGCAGATCCATATACACGAGCAGACGAGTACACCAAATAGCCAGTCAGTTAGTCGATCGATCGACGTGTCGGCAACGAACCAATCGGTGCGAATCGAGACGCACCTGGCAGTAGCCGACCGACGGGTTCCGGATCGAGTACGACCGGAGGATGCGCCGGAGCTCGTCGCGGCCTGCTGTTGTGCAGATCTTGGTGCCCGAGTGACCAAATGTCCGGTCAATGTCGAGTTCGATCTGCCGAAACGTTGCTGTGTCGTTCTGCGCGGCCTGCTCGACGAGCGATCTGTAGTACTCCGCGCCGGCGTTCTGCTGCTTCTCGCGCGCGCCTAGTACAAGCCAGACAGCAGACACCGACAGTCAGCACCGCGTCCATTCGTACGCGATCGACTACTGGGCGACGAATGGATCTGCAATCTCTCTATACACACACGTCACACGCACCCGACATGTTCATGTACACGCGCTCGCGCCAGGACCGCGGGATGCCAGTGCGTGCGAGCTGCCGCACGACTGCACTGCTCTCTTTCGCAGCTGCTAATGGGCCAAGAAACACGTGCGTGCCAAACGCGCGTTCCCAGTCAGCAAGACGCCGCTGTTCGCGGCAGTCGTCGTATGACCGCAGGTGCGCCCACTCGGCCTTTGCATGCTCCGAGATCTGAAAACCGTAGCGGTCACGCATCGAAGCGTTGGACACGCGCTCGCGAAAGATCGCGTCGCGAGCTGCTGGACTGGCCGTCTCAGCGCTGCCATCGGTCGATGCGTCGACGCACAGCGTTCGGATGCGCACTTCACCAGCACGCGTGCCGCGGAGGAGGTACCACGCGTCAGTCACAGTCTGCGACGCTGCACACAGCGGCGCGACCTTGAGCTCGAGGAACCCGAGCGACTCGTCCGCGCTTCCGATCGCATCGGATGGTGCAGCTGTAGTAGTGACCGACGCTTTTGCAGCTGCCGATCGCGCGTCGACAAGTCGCGCAGCCGACGCGCTCGGGTCCCATGGGGTCTTGTGCTTGTACTTGGGCTTGAGCTCGCACTCGTCGTCGTCTTCGCTGTCGGTCTCGACTGTTGGCGGTACGCCGTCCAATGCGACGTGCGAGCTGCTGTCATCGGCTTCACTACTGCTCGAGCCGCTGCTCGCAGGGAACATGTCAAAGAAGAAGTTCTTCTCGTTGAAGATCTGCACGAGTACGCGCGCGCTGCTCACAGCAGCAGCAGCTGCGACGTCCACAATGGCGCTGTCTGTGCTGTCGGACGGCGCACTCAGCTCGACGTCGATTGCGTGCGACCACGACGCGCTGCTCTCACTCGACAGTACCGAGAGCGACCGCGATGCAAACGACACGGACGTGCCGAGAGCTACAGCGTCATTGACGCTACACGTAGCAACGCGTTCGCTTGGTGCTGTGCTGTTGCTGAGCACGGATGCTGCGTCGCCAGCGCGCGCACCGACGACTTGCACGACGCAGTACGCGTCCAGCGCATGGCGACTCTCGAGGTTGCGTGCACCGACGACTTCGACCCACAGCCGCTTCCTACTCGTTCATTTCCATGTGACGACAGATCGATCACGCAGCAAACATATGGTAAAGTGAGCCACATCGCCATTCGCGCGAGGTTTCGTAGCGCTGAATGCAGCATACAGCAGCATCACACGGCACACAAAGCGGACGCACATGCACGTGCTTGTATCCTTATCCATGCAACACGTACTTGGCTGGCATGCTTGGTGTTTGGTCCCTCGCCAAGTCACTCGAAATCGCGCGATCGATCGCTCGTCCGGTGTCTGCGGCGTCGGAAGTGTGTATGTGACGTTCTTCAAGCTCTGTGCGCATCTAGCACAAAAAACTGGCACAACTGGTGCAACACGCATTCCCACTCGGATCCGGAACATTGCGGCGTTTGTGTTGCGTCAAGTATGAATGACTGCGAATGTGCGGCTCAACACGGATATTCGTCACCTTCCAACAACATCCCACACACAACCGATCATTTTACCAACAGTGGCTGTCGAGCAAGAACAACGAGGCTATCAGCCAGGACGAAAAAACCGCTTTTTCATAATGTTCGCACTTTTGGTAATAAGCACTACAGGTTCAAGCAAACACAGCTGCGCAAGTCCAAGTATGTAACAAAACGGCGCTTCACGGACCAGCATTTCTTGACAGCCACGGAAGAAATTATGCAGAACAATGTGTCGATATACACATATTCATACTCGAAAAATGACAAATCAAGTGTTGAGACGAACGAACATTGCCAACTGGGCTATCCTCGAAGTGCGGAATATATGCGAAAAATTGCCGAATCAGAAAAAATGCCCACGATTTTGACAGTAGGATTTTTAACTTGATCATTTTACTGCCATTCAATTCAGTATCCGCGAGTAACACTTGATCCTGTAGTCGTGAAGTTTACTCTATCTAAATTCACTTCAACTCTCACAATTCGCTCGTGCAGAATGCTCCTTTCACTGATCTAGCACAGTAATGTCGTCGAAGGCTAAGAACTTCTTCAATCCAGGCGACAACTGTATAACACCTGCAACACATGTGGTTGCGTACTCAAAAAACAGACTCCTGGGGCTGGAAACAGCATAATGTTATCGTACCTCAAGAGCCAACAGCCCAAGACGCGCGATCTCTCGTTTGCGGAAGCGAATAACGAGGTCTTATGGCATCCAGTTCGATTTCCCAATATAGCTCTTAGACACTCAAGTAAAGCATGCTGACGGGTCGACGATTTGGCTTATGTTCGACCGGTGGAGGTGCGGCATTATTTCAATTTCGGCATATTGCAGTCTGCCAGGTCGCACGGGCAACTTCATTTGTCAATGTCGCAACCACACTGTTATAGCGCTCATAAAATATGGCAACGTCAAAAATTGATCATACTACTGGTATTGACAACTATTAACCAATAAAGCGATGGCTGTGCGCTAGCCTTCACTTCAACCTTGCAGTCGGCAACATGAACGAGCAGCACCAAGACGTTCTCTACTAGACATAGACGCTTTGTGTGCAGCTACCTTTCCCCAGAATGACCGTACGCTTCAGGCATCTACAGACCAAGAATGTAAACGTCATTTGCTGGACGTCGACGATATATATATTGATAGTTACATCACGGTTCAAACCGCGATGTGTCGTAGCACCTCCGCCCAGTCAGTGGCATGGCCAACTCACCACTTCCATTTTTTGTTGTGATGCTCTTTATTGAGTTAAATGAGTGCGAGTCGCGTTTAACCAACGCGCCCAAGATCCCCTGATACTGTGTTTAACACGACCTACCTCAGGTCGACGAGCAAAGAAGGCAAGAATTGAGGTATCAACAAGTGCAACGTACGACAAACTACGGTTAGCAATACCACCAACAAGCAATCGTTGTGAACACACCGTGCCACGTGGCGCTGCCGCTACTTAATTGTCTTCAAGTTCTGCAGTTATTTGAATTAAGAAATGCGTCAGTAAATGAACAAAAACTTGTTACTCGTTGTGCAAGAGACACTCTATATGGCTAATAAGTTACCAACGTCTGATCTCATCTAGATTAAATTCGACATGCTCGAAGTTATAAATCGCTGGTGCATATGACACCAGCGGTTTAACGCCATCATGCAACTTACATCGATCTACATCGTTCTAAATCGACGATTCGACGAAACGGGAAGATTTTTTAAAAGTCACTTCAAAGCTCACAGTTATACACAACAGCCTTTGCGTTGATCTGTATCTGGTCAGATGGAATTTTTGTCAACGTCGCGACTAGATCGACGCGTACGATCAGTGTACATTCGTATGTGGTGTTTCAAATACTGTGGCTGTCCAGTGCAATTTGTTCAGTTACCCGTTATAAGCATGTGTCTGGGTGCAGGAGTTGACCATCACCTAAACATCAGAGTTGGAGCATGTCGATACGTGGGCGCGATCGCGTATGATGTGATGATTTTGAATTTTCTTTAAAAATGTAGTACTGCGAATATTTTCAGCCCTTATCAAGCTCACTTGTGTTGTGCGCAAACGTTGAATGTGTATGTGATACCGTTTGCGAGCATGATTCGAGTCATCATCTCGATGTCGGCACAATGCTCACCGCGTTCTCTTTATGCTGTTTACCCCAAAAGCGCAATGCGATCCGCAGCCGTCTCCTGCCCCTTCGTTTGGTTTGGTCGGCAGCGCGATCACGAGCAGAGCGTCAACCTAGTCGATCGATACGTCTGCTTAATTATGTGTTACTATTGATTGATTTACTCGAAGATGAAATATAAGTCGTTATGTTTTGGCTCAATTTTGTCCGATCGCAGAATATATGAGCGAGACGGTAAGCTTTTTGCACTCAAATTAGATTCCCACCTATATAGTCCGGATATGGCTATTTGGGATAGTCATTCTGCGTGTACATCACCTACGTTTTTGTATAAATATGTTATATAATTGTACTAGCTATTTGTATGAGTCATACATATCTCAATGATGATGTATTTTCATTAGTACATGTTATTTACATGCCTAAAAGCTGAATAATATAATTATACTAACTTAAACATAATCACATGACAATTACACGCCAAAAAAAGCGGAATAGTATAATTATATTGATATGTCTAACATTTTACCATCATGTGCAAGCAGTAGCGGATACAGTTGGGACGGCCATATTATCAGTTTGTCTGTATGTGATACTCACATGCAAAACAGCAAATAAACCGGAGGGATCATTCTTGAACAAGCGCATGAAGTATGCGTCATTGTTTCAATGATGTGTTTTTTAGTATGAAACGAGAACGCAATCCACGTTTTGTGGGCGCACTATAAATCACGAAGTGCGACTTCTCGAAGATACTCTAGCATCTTGTAACCAACACGATATACATATAGGTGCAACGGTCCGAGGGCAGTCATATCCGCAATATGGAATCTGTTGCTTCGTGTGGTTGGACGCCATTTTGGCAGATAATTTTGTATCTGCCTGGAAGTATGCTTGAGTCGCTAATTTTTTTGACGCAGTTAAACCTTGTGTCCTGTCGCAACTGGTCGCATAGATTTGTAAATAGGTGCCTGTGTATAACTTTTTAACGCAGTTGAACCTTGCGTCCTGTCGCAACTATATACATATATATGTAAATAGGTGCCTGTGTATTTTATTGGGTAACGCGCAATATTATATTTATTTTGTATCTAACAGATCAACTGCCTTTTCGCACAATTAATCCTGCTTAGACTCACCATCACGACAAATTATTTTATAGGATAAGTGAAATTATAATATTTTTTAATATGCGGTGCGAGCTGCATAACTATCTACTCCACCACTTTACACTCTATTTTACTACACTCGGATGTAGCAGAGCTTGAAATGCTGATTACAGCGAAGGATCATGCCGTTTCGTTCATCGCCAGATCTGCTTTCACGATATGTATCGGTAAAAAGATGCTTAAGGGGGCGACGTTCAAAAATACCTATTATGTATGTGTAGACAACGCCATCAAGAAAATAGATTTGCACTGCAAACTTTTTGATTGTCGCTTGATGGATTCTCATGTTTTGTTCCTTTCCTCATAAGTTGAATGGGTTAAATGTTTCACAAATTATTACTGCAAATCAAAGTTATTGCGCTTGGTGGCATAATTGCAACGAACGACCGAGTATAGAGAATAAGTTGTACAGTCAGTTGTGTTCTACTGTAATATATGTATAATCAAGGTATAGTGCTTAATTACTACTCAAGTAGTATAGTCTGAAGCTGGATGTGTGCAATGATACGCTCTTTTGTATATTCCGCTCTTGTAATGAAGTTCTGATGTGCTTTTATTAAGGTTTCGATGTGCATTTTTGAGCCAACGCATGTCTTGTGTTTGAGCGCATTGTTCGCATCAATAGTTACAGTGGTACATTTTATAGTGTGAATACCTGCTGTTGATGTCGATCTGGATATGTTGAGCTTACAGGCGTTTTGGACGATATATGTTTATTGGTACATATCCGTTGTTTGTCGGTTCTTCGTCACGGTTGATACCCAGACTCTTCAACTCGTCAAACTCGAGGAACGGGCACTGTCCCGAAGAGAGCGATGCCAAATGAACGGCATCCGCGCAGCGGTCGACGATCAATACGGATCGAGACCAGCTGAGCAGTAGCAAATGCTCGC
>JAADWX010000333.1:0-25915 GCA_023336405.1 Globisporangium echinulatum | reverse complement strand
TTTGAGTGCTCAAAAGTGTAACTGATCATTGAGTCGGAAGTGTGGCTCCACCCTTTGGTGTGAGCCTTTAGGTCTAAGTATGCAATACTAAACCTAAGACAACTGAAATGTGGTTGGCTCTGAGAGTCCAATTTCACTGATTGGCGAATATTCTAGGATATCTACCAATTAGAGTCACTGCCAATGAAGGCCGGTCTTTAAAAAAGTGCGTGAATTGTAGTTCCGCAAAGCTGGGTTATTTCACATAACCACAGCTTGTGTACCCCGTTACAGTTATCGATGCAACATTACGCTCCGCGCTGTCCACAAATCGAGCGTACTATTTAAATGTATACTGTAGCTCGTCCAAGTCGAACAAACAGACAACATCAAATGTACCAGCGACATACGTGCAGATCCAATGAACAGAAACCTGTTACAACCTGTCGAGCACAGAATCAGTGTATGTTGTTACGTACACATTCACAACACATAAGCGGATATGCCAAGCAAAACGCACGTACGCTCGAAGCGGACTGCGTCGCATGAGGAAGATTGTGCGGCCATGTTTGTCAGCAATTTGACGTCACGAATGTCCCTACGTGAGCCAAGCTCGCCATTCAGCGAAGCCAGATAATGCAGTGTCATATATTGCAGACTAGAAATGCGACGTCGCAGCGCGTACACCCACACTTACCTTTGGACACGATCGGCAGTGACAGCAATGCTACAGACTACTTGATACTCCGCACATCGACGATATAAACGCGACACCGCCTAGTACTCGACGGCCTCTCCTGCTAACGCAATCATGGCAGTAGTTCTGTCCCACCTTCGTCTACGTCATTCACAAGCACGTACTTTAAGAATGTTAGTTTACTTGATATCGGGTTTGTGTTCGAAATCGGTCAGATTGACATAAATTACGACTAGTGAACCAAAGCAAAGTATTGATCTCGGTCGCAGCATCGATAGGATATCTGTAAATCTAGTTCAACGAACTGGAATGCAAACAACACCGACACATGGAGCGATCGTTCATCGCCCATCGTGTGCTCAGTACGAATAAAGATACGTCCAGGGAATGAACGACGAAGTACACAGCACACACTCGCACTCCAGGAATAATAGTGTTTTAATGCAAAGTTCGTCGATATGTCGTGATAGACTTTGAGTGTTTGTCATCACAGAGAATGTTGCGAAATTGGCAGGATGCGAAGGCTGTTGTTGATTATTCGTTGTATGTTAGCGGTCCATGATGATTTTAATGGGAGGAGGTGATGGAAGTGCAGACAGCCTTGGCAATGTCAGATAGCGATCTCACAGGCACCAGTCCGCCTTGGACTGTCAAACAGCGATCACAAAAGTCGGTTATGATGTTGAAGTGCACTATGCGGAGCCACCGTTTTACATCGTTATCACGTCCATCACTTGATTTTTATCTGTAGTTCGACCAATTCTTGATGATTATTTAAATACAGTGTGCGCCAAAATCTTATGGACACCATTGAAAAAATACCAAAATTAATATTTCACTTGCAAAAATGCGTTTGCGAGCGCGATTTTTTGTGAGCTGATAGAACCAACCGCGAGGGTTCTTGTGGTGAAATTTCAGCTCGATTTGACCAAGTGTAGCCACAGGACGACCATATGTAATTTCAGACCCTGTTATACGATGCGACAGAAAGAAGCGGACAGTGGTGTTCCAAGCGCTTGTAGGGACAACCAGCACGTCTGTGCGCATGATAGCGTGCACTCGGTGCGACTGTGACTGTGTTGAGGTAGTATCGTTGTTACATTCGCATTGGGGACATCACAGCGATGGCAAGAGGTGCTGGTCTGTCGAAGCTCGAGCAAGGTCAGGTGTTGGCGTACGCGAGCGTCAATATGTCCATCCGCAGCATCGCGAAGTCTATTGGGCGAAGCAAGAGCGTCATACGTGCGTTCCTGAAGAGCCCCGACACGTACGGCACCAAGAAGAGCACGGGGCGGCCACTAAAAATTTCACCACAAGTACCCTCGCGGTTGGTTCTATCAGCTCACAAAAAATCGCGCTCGCAAACGCATTTTTGCAAGTAAAATATTAATTTTGGTATTTTTTCAATGGTGTCCATAAGATTTTGGCGCACACTGTATCAATTGAACATATGAATAGCAGTAGCAATATCTTGGCTTGATGTGCTTGTTCGCCTGTGTCGATTGAATAGCTGTAGCAAAGCTACAATCGACAGTAGATGATATCAGTATATCACTTGAAAGTATCATATAGGCGACAAAACTAGCTTCCAAGCTTGCGCCACTACGCCAAGACGACAACACCAAACAGACGCACGAGTGTGTGGCCCACAGCGATGTCGAGCAGGCGGCTCATGCAGTTCAAGTACATGACGTCGACTCGACAATGAAACCAACATGGTACGCAGAGCGGCGTGATGAAGAGGCTCGTCACTTCTTGACCCGCCGCCAACTGTCAACCAACGCTAGAGCCACTCACCCTACTTGCAAGACCAAGCATGAGCGTGCCGTACGCATCGGTGCCGCAGACGCTCACCGAAGTGAACGGCCTCGTCATGCGCCAGAAGACGCAAAAGGGCGAGGTCGTAGCGCAGATGCTCGGGATCCCATTTGAGTCCAAGAACAAGTACAAGATCCACTTGCTGCCGCCAAACAAGGTTGTGAAGACCGCACCGCACGACGCCGACGGCTGGGAGCCTACTGCTGAAGATCTCGATGCGCTCGACACGTTCCTCTTTGCACAGGAGGAGAGCAACTGCCTCACGCGCCTGTGTCTCACGTTCCTCGGGTGTGGGAACCTGCGGCCGCTCCAGCTGCACATCAGCGTGCACGGCAGCACAGGCGACGTGTACGTCGTGAACCGGCCGTTCCTGCTCGGTGGTGGCCTCTGCTGCCCGCTCGAGATGCACCTCGACGCAGTCGCGGACGGCCAGATGCGGCGCATCGGTCGCGTGCGCGAGGACTTTGTGCCGTACTTTTCCAAGTGCTTCGCCGTCTGCTGCCTCGCGACGACGTACACCGACATTGAGCGCGCACTGCCCGACGGGTCGTTCGAGAAGCGCTATTCGTTACGTACAAACCTGAGCTGCTGCGGCCGCGTGAACAACTGCTGCGGCGCCACGTGCTGCAAGAACGACGCGGTGTACGACATCCTGGACACGAACGGTGCGATCGCGGCGCATCTGCAGATGACGTACGCCAAGAGCGCAGGTATTGGCGCGTGCTGCCGCATGGGCTTTGCGTTCAACAACTACATCCTCGCGTTCCCAAAGGAATCGACGGCCGACGACCGCATGCTGCTGCTCATGGCGCTCTTCCAGGTCGAGTACCAACTCTTTGAGGCCTCGGGCGACGAGTGAGCGTCGGGGCAGTTGCGTCGTGCATAGCGCGCATGCCGCATTAGGACTCGTTCGCACTCTCTTTGCTCGTCCTGCAGCGTAGCTCCTGAGCGCTTGCGACACTCTGTCCATCATCGCCATACACATCGATATCCTCTATCTGCCAGCGCCTCGCTTGGTCGTTAGACGCACTCGGACACGTTGCGAGGCTCTGCGGACGCGCGTCCACACAGCAATATACACGCATGTACTCGCATTGAAACGTGTGCTCGTGCGTTCATTCCGACCACTGGGGGGTCAGTGCGTGGGTTATGTTGGGATGAGTCTGTGATGTGATGATGGCTATGTGAGATGTCAAAGTCTAGTCTTCGCGCGGGGGCTGCTGCTCGCTGCAGCGCGTGGCGATGATGACGACGCAGCTGCTGCGCCGTTCCGCTTCGACACCTGCAGGAACCGCTTGATCAGGAGCGTATGGCCACGCTGCGGCGTGTACTTGGCAGTCCCGATCGCGTCGCTGCTCGTCGTTGCAGTTGACGTCATCGCGCTGCCCGCGACGCTCCCCGCGTACTTGGACGAGTAGCGACTCGCGCCGTCAAAGTCGTGCTGTGCGCGTCGTGTCTGCTCGTCGTGGTAGCGTCGGCGCTCGCGGTGCTTGGCGCGCACCAAGTCCATGCTGCTCGCAGTCTCGTCGTCATCGAGGATCTCCTCATCCTCAAACTCGGCAATGACGTGACCCGCTCGCGTTGACGGCGACGGACGGCGCGGTGACGACACTTTGGCGGCGTCACGCGGCGACATGGCTGCCGGCCGCACAGGAGACGGACGCGCTGGCGCGACAGGTGAGCGCACAGCCGACGTTGTTGGCGACTGCTGGATCGCATCGGCGGTCGGTCCGCGTCGGTCGCTGCTGCTGTCGCTCGTTGCGACGCGGAGCTTTCGCGGACTCGCACGCGGCACATCGCCGAGCCGACGCGACGGCGACGCAGGCGATTCGACTCGGCTCTCGAGCGGCTCTGCGCGCAGTGACGCGCCGATGCTGAACGATGCAGCCGACGTCGGACGCGGCGTGCGCGGCGTGCGCGGTGTCGACGGACGGCTCGCAGTCGCTGGCGACGCTGGCCGCATCGGTTCGGCTTCAGCATCCGCACCTGCGCTAATGATGTTGCTGCTACTACTCGCTGCCGTGCTCGGTCGGAACGACTGTGCATCGTCTTCCAAGTCGCGGAACGTCTTGGCGTCGTATGTGCCTTTTGGGAACCGCTTGCGGTCGTCGAACGTCGGCAGCATGAGCAAGCCATTGCGCGTGCGCTTGACATACTCGAGGCGCTCGCGCTCCTTCGTGCGGTGGTAGTTGCGCGAGTGGGACCAGTAGTCGCCGTCGCCCGTGTAGTCGGGCGGCAAGATCGCCATGCAGAACTCTTGGAGGTCAATGTCGTTGCTGTTGTTCGTGTCGTAGCGCTGGAAGAGGCCGCGGCACTGCGCCGGTGTGAGCCGAAAGCCGAGCGCGAGGAGCCGCTCGCGGAACTCGTCGATCGTCACGTGGTTGCTCTTCTTGAAGATCTTGAACGCCTGCCGAAAGATGTCAGAGCTCTTGGACGTCGCCTGCTCGATCTTGTCGCGGATCTTGCGCTCGATCTCGTCGAGGCTCCAGCTCTCCATCTTGATCTCGGTCATGTACTGGTCCGGTCGCTGCATCGCGTCGAGCTTCTTCTGTTGCGCCGCGATGCGGTGAAGCTCGTCGGCTGCTGCGACCCACTGCGAGCCCGTGTAGTCCGGCGGCAGCACGCCATGGATGAACTCGTCCAAGTCAATGTCGCCGCTGCCGTTTGCGTCAAAGCGGTTAAAGAGGACGTCAGACTGCGCGCGATCGAGCGCGAGGCCGATCGTCTCGAGCGCAGCGTGGAACTCGTCCGGCTTGATGCCGTTCACCTTCTTGAAGATCCGAAACGCCTGGCGGAAGCAGTCGGACGACTTGGACGTACGCTGCTCGATCTTGGCGCGCAGCATCTGCTCGATCTCGGTGATCGTCCACGAACTCTGGACCGACTCGACCGCTTTGCAGTAGAGCGCACGGCGCGACTCCTCGAGCCGCTGCCGGTCGCGCACGGACGTCCAGAGCTTCGTCGGACAGTCGTCGAGCATGAGACCTTGGACGAACTCGTTCAAGTCGAGGTCGCCGCTCTTGTCAAAATCAAAGAGCGCAAAGAGCTCGAGCACCTGCATGTCCGACAGTTTCATGCTGAGCTTCGCCATCGCGGCGTTGAACTCGAGCGGCGTGATGCCCGACGACTTGTGGAAGATCTTGTACGCCTGGCGAAAGCGGTCGGTCTCCTTCGACGTGTGCTGCTCGAGCTTCACGCGAAGCCGCGCGAGGATCTGGTCGACCGAAAGCGCCGACCCGACCTCGACCGCAAAGCCGCCCGTACCGCCATGCTGCTGCTGCTCGTGCGTACCACTCGAGTGCTCACGCTTGCTGCGTGCAGGCGTGATGACGTCGCTCTCGCGCTCGTGCTTGCTGAAGATCGCGGCCGTGAACTCCGAGAGCTCGATCGTGTCGTTGCCGTCAAGGTCAAAGCGGCGAAAGAGCGCGCGGCACTTGGCCGGTGACAAGTGGATCTGCAGGAGCTCGAGTTGGTGGTAAAACTCGGTGAACGTGATGCCCTCGGACTTGGTGAAGAGCCGAAACGCCTGGCGAAATCGGTCCGTGCCCTTCGTCGTGCGCTCCTCGAGCTTCTGCGAGATGCACCGCTCGATGTCGTCGAGCGCCATGTGCTCGTAAATCAGCGCAATGCCGTCGGCGTTCAGCGCGCGCGGACTCCGGAGCGACGACACGATGTGGTCCGGACGCAGCCGCTCGTTGCCACGACCGGGAGTCCCAGGTGTACTCGACTGCCGCGGACTTGCGGCGCTGCTGCCCGTTGGCGGTCGATTCCGAGGACTCGACGCTGGAGACGTCGGACGGAGACTCTGGATCGTCAATGCTGGACGCGTTAGCGTGACTCCCTGCAGCGGAGACGCGGGACTGGCGAGAGGCGACTCGTGCCGCTCGCTCGATGTCGCGTCAGCCGATTCATCTAACGCGAATCGATCGCGCGGCAAAAAGACGCGCCGCGCAAACGTCACGTAGTTGATCTCTCCGAGGTCCTCCTGGTCGATGCGCCCAAAGAGCTCCATGCACAGTGCGCGCGAGGCGTTGAGGCGGAGCTTGACGACTTTGTGATGGAACGCCTCAGGCGAGATCGTGTTCGTCGTCGTGAAGAAGCGGAACGCGAGCTGCGCGCAGTGGTCGTACTGACTCGTTGACGGTGCGATCGTCTGGCCCGGCGAGCAGAACTCGGTGTCGATGCACCTGCGCAGCGCTTGCAAAAGCGTATCCACCGATGTGATCGTCTTTTCAGCCTCGTGGTCGAGACTCCCTGCGACACTGCTGCTGCTACTGCTGCTGGCGCGGCTTGACACTCGCCCCGACAGCTTCTTTCGGTGCGCTCGGCCGCGATTGAGCGAGTACATCGAGCCGCGGAGCGACATCCCGCGCACGCTGCGCTTCTCCATGCTCATTGCCACCGATCCGAAGAATTGGTCGAGCGCAGAGCAGTAGGTGCCGACTAGCGAACGCGTAACTGCGGTTGTCGGTAAGTAGCGTGCGTGCACACACTCACTGGAACGTCACGCTGTGCGAGCGTCGCTTGGTGGGTAGAGAGCGCTAAGGTGTCTAGCAAGGGTCGTGGTATCGCAGCAGCAGCGCACTACGTCCGAGACTGCCACTCGTGCTGCTGCATCGATCAACTGCACACGACAAATGGCTCTGCAGGTCACCGAGTCGTTGGAGTTGCTGCCAACGCCACATTAGCTGTCGGTTTCCCAGCGTGTGCGCTATTCATAGCGTTGGGGTCCTCGCGCCTAAAATAGCATCCTCAGATCCATTTGCAGGCAAGAATCGACTTGTACGACAGCAAGACGAAGATGCAGGCACGCGCGCAGCGCGTCATGCAACGCGTTCGACGCCGCGCTGAGTCCCACCGCTCGTTTGCCCAAGTAAGTGCCTGTGGGCCGGGCAGGTTGATTTAGATACGCACAACGAATCGGTCCATTGCAAGCGCATCATCTAACGAGCGCTCAACAGCACACGGAGCGCTACGAACTCGTCATGTTGCTACGATGCGTACCGCCAGTGATGAGGCTGGTCGTCGGGAAGCTGAGATTGGGTTACGTGTAAACAGGACACAGGTACTTAGACGCTCACACGTTGCCTGGCGCAAACGTGACGCGCACGATCTCGCGGATATTAGAGCGGCAGTCGCTCTCGGCCCAGACGACGTCGGCGCAAAACACGCCGTCGCGCTGCACGAGGTCGAGAAAGTGCTGCACGCTGCCACCCGTGCCAAAGTAGTACTTCTTGGCTGCGACGAGCGCCATCGACGTTGCGCTCGGACGCAAGTGGCGCTTGATCATCTGGTTCGCACGCGAACAGAGAGAGCGACACGCGACTGTAAGTACGCACTCGTATCATCCGCCCACACGCACACGCATAGAAGCCCTGCAAGTCACACGTCGCACCTCGTACAACTCGACGGTCACGGCTTCCGTATAGATCGTCTCGGCCGTGAGGATGAGGTCGCACTGCATCTGCTCGCTGCTCTGCGCTTCGTCGCGCTGCATGAACGCGGATACGCTCGCCCATGCGCCGGCGTAGAACGACGCTCGTGCGAACGCGCTCGCGTCGCCCCGTACGTTCCGGTACACGTTCGGACACGTCGTGAGCTCGAGCACTTCCTTGTTGTAGTCCATGAACGTCACGTGCTCAGCACCTGCATAACATGTACGTACAGACAGACACACGTCCGCAAGCAGTACATCTCAACTCGGTCAGCGTGTCACGGATACAGACAGACAGTAGACACGACCCTACGCATGAACGCTCGCACACACGCATAGACGCACCTCGTTGGAGCGCGTGGATGCCTGGGATGCCGTGGCCGCACCCGAGCTCCATGACTTTGCGCGGCATCTCGAACCGCGTCTCGCCACTTTGGCGCAGCAGCAACTCGACGTACTGGACGAGGTCGAGCGAGCACTCCCAGAGCTTGAAGCCGCCCTCGTACACACCTGCTTCAACGTCTGACGTTGACAGGATCGAGCGAATCGTGCCGGTCTGCGCGATGAACGCTGCGTCTGCCGTATTCACCAACTCAAACTCGACGGGTGGTGCTGCGTCGCCTGCAACTGGCACGAGCGTGCGCACATAGCTAGCGGTGCTGCTTGGATGCCATACGAAGCGCTCGCCGTGGCGCGTGTGATGAGTCTGCGCTGGTGGAGGTGCGGGCGTAGCCAACGGCGCCGTGGCGTCGATGTTGCTGCCGTCGTCGACTGCGAAGTTGAACGAGAACATGTGGTGTGGAGTGAATGCAGAAGTTGCTGGCTGCAGTCAGTTGATGCTTGTCTCGTTGCAACAGTTAATAGCGCTAAAATCGAGGGAGTGCAGCTGCAGCAACCTTCTGTTCGAGATAAAACAAACGAACAGTTGAACACAATACGATGCCGGTTGAACCCGACGACAGCAACAGCAGCAGCAGCCACGCGCACGAGCACGAGCACGAGCACGAGCGCATGCGTGACGCAGGTAGTAGCGGTGGTGACAGTCGTGGTGGTGGTAGAGACGCCACTGAAGCAGGCGCGCAAGCGATGGACGTCGTCGACCTGGGCGACGCGCACAGCGATGATGTTAGCGACGACGATGACAATGACAATGGCGGCGACAGCGGAGACGCCGACAGCGAAGGCGCGAGTCAGTCGCCAACGCGGCACGGTCGATTCCTCCGTGGCGACGACTTGCTGCACCCGCAAGAGGCAAAAGTGCGGCGGCTTGCGCGCGAGATCACCTCAGCCGACCCGCCGCTGCTCGATGACGAGCTGGCGGTAAAGCTCAACGAGTACGTGCTGTCTGCGTGCGCTCGCTTGGAGTTTGCCAATGCACATAGCTGTCGACAGACGCTGAGAGATATTGCCATGTGTGCGTGTGTGCAAACAGGATCGCCGAGACGCTCGAGGACGCTGAGACGTCGTTTCGCAAAGAGCGAACGTCACCGTATCGCCGCGAAGGTGCGGCTGCTATGTCATGTGCGCGGTGGTTGTTGGTTATACAACACTCTCACAGTGTGTTGTTTATGTGTACGTTTGTGTGCATCCTGCAGGCCACCTCATCGGGAACCTACTGCAGCTGCTGGACCAGAATCACGACTTCTACCCAACGGTGCGTGCCGCTCGCGTCGCTTGAGCTGTGTGATGAGCTGTGCGCTATGAGCATCTATGAGCAGATTCTCTGACGCACTGCTCGTTACGTGCAACTGTGTGTGCATTTACCAGATCGAAGCAAAGCTGTCGGAGCTGACAGCGAGCCGCGTCAAGGCGGCCGTGTGCCGCGTGCTGCTCGCGACTGTGCCCGTGCACAGCCGCTTCATCATCCGCTTGCTGTACGACGAAGAGATGCTCGAGCGCATGTGCGAGTACGCGAGCGACGCCGACACGTACCTGCGCTGCTACGCCTCGGGGCTGCTCGCAGTCGGACTGCGCGACCGGTCGATCGCCGACATTGTCGTGAACAAGGACACGCCGCTCAAGCTGCTTCGACGCGCGCGCCTGTTTGCGTCGAAGCTCGAGCGCGAGCGCCAACTTGCGCTCAAGTACATGCACGACCACTTGCGCAGCAGCGCCGCGCGACAGAAGCGCAGCAGTGGAGGTGGAAACAACAGTCAGAGCAAGACTGCGACTGCAGCAACAGCAACAGGCGGCCCAACGAGCGCGCCGAAGACAGCGATTGGCCTCAAACGCAAGCACTCGGAGAACAACGTGCGCGCTGCGAGCGCCGACGATAGCGCTGCACCGATCGATGCAGATGGGCGCGGCAGCGCCACCGAGATCGACGACGCGGACGAGTCGAGCGGGAGCGCGCTGCCGCCGCTGAGCGGCACGGACGAGATCGTCGATCCCATCGAGGCGCTTGCAGGCGATTCGACGCGACACGAGGAGGACCTGAAGCGACTCGTGCTGCTCGAGCTGCTGCACACGCTCGACTGCATCGGGTCCATGGGTGAGTACCTCGAGCTCTTTGCGCCGGCGCACCGCGAGGACATCATTGGCACGATCGTGACGTTCCTGCACAGCAAGAACCCGACGGTGCTCGCGCACGTGATGAAGCTCACGTCCCACTTCCTCGCGCACAAGAAGTTTGCGCTGTCGTTCATCGACGCGGGTGGCGTCGACCTCATCTTTGCGGCGACGAAGCTCCAGCAGGCGGCAGGCCACATTGGGCTGCTCGACCGAAGTCTCTCGATGTGTCTCCACGGCCTCGCGTCGTCGTCGACCGTGGTCGAGCGCATCCTCACGGCGGACGCCGACAGTCTGCTCGCAGTCGCGTCGGCACTGCTCGCAAGTCCGAACGACCGCGCACGGCAGAACGCGGTTGTGTTCTTTGGCCTCACGCTGCCGTTCAAGGCCGTGCTCGAGCACTTTGAGAAGCACAACGGACTGTACACACTGCTCAATATCATCCGCGCAGGCAACAGTCCCAAGTCTGCAGCGCAGCGCCAGCTCTCGCACGACGCGTGTCTGTGCCTGCGCCAGTACCTGCGCGTGCACCTCGCGCTCGTCGTGCATCGACTGCGCCGGCGGCTTGCACAGGCGACGCACCCGTCGATTCGCAGCGGTGCGACGACTGCGACGATCCCGACAGCAGCGTCGCGTCTGCCTGCGCGCGTACCGAAGCTCTCGTGGCTCAAGCCCATTGACGTGGACGACAAGGCGCACGAGCAGAATCTGATCTTCTACGAGAAGTTCCGCTTCAGCGTCGCAGGCGGCTCGAACGGCGCGTGGTCGGCCGCGGCAGGTCCCGGCGGCAGTATGTGGCCGCCGGCTGCGAAGCTCGTGCACCTTCGCGGCATCCTCGTGATGCTCGAGGTCGTCGCGATCATGTGCGCGTACATGCAGAGCGCGGATCCGGACGACAGCTCGTCCGCGACGCGCATCTGGTCGGTCGAGCGCGCGCAGTTTTGCCTCGAGTCGCTCCGTGTGCTCACGCTCGTCGTGCCGGCGCTCGCGACGGAAGTATGCGCGACCGAGACAACGATTGACGACGGCGCAGCTGCGCGGCCGGGCATCTCGCTGCTGCTCGAGCTCGCGATGAGCACGAACCCGCGCGACTCGGACCTCGTGCGCGACGCGCTGCGCGTGCTATGCAACTGCGTGTCGCCGCCACACGGCGAGGACTGCTGGCAGCATCCGTACAAAGACATCCGGCAGTTCACACTCACAGCACGCAGCATGCGCAGTCGCAAGGAGCAGAAGGACGCAGGCAGCAGTAGCAGCGCTAGTACCGGTGCGTCGACAGGTAGTAACGCTGGACCGACTGCTGCTGTGGACAGCAACGCTGCAGCCGCCACAACTGCTACTATCACCGCGACAACAGATGGTGCGGCCGAGAACGCGCTCATTTGCTGTCCGCGATCGCGGGACGACCGTGTGCTGCGGCCCGTGCGCAAGCTCGCGCGCGAGCGCAATGCGCTCAAGGTCTGCGTGCAGCTGCTGCGGTACAAGCGGTCGGTGCAGAACGCGGACGCGATCCGCTTGCTCGCGACGCGCGTGCTGCTCGGGCTGTCGCGCGACAAGCAAATCGCACAGATCCTCGAAAAGATGCAGATCGGGCAGCTGCTCTCGGACCTCATTCGGCTCGAACCCGCGCTCGAGGAGAACGCGGACCTGCACGTGCGCTTTCGCGAGTCGGCGCTCGACCTCATCTCGCAGGTCACGCACCGCGCGCCGAACGCCGTGATCAACGAGGCCACGGACCCAACGGTGCGCAAGATCGAGAAAGCGAGCATCGTCGCGCGCACCAAGATTGCGTACGACGACGACGAGTTGCTGCGGCTCATCCACGACCACCTCGTTACGAAGGGGCTCGCACACACTGCAGCAGCGCTCATGGACGAAGCGCGACTTGCAAATGACGTTGCGGACCGCGCAAGCACTGGCGCTGCGTCCTCGACACTTGGGCGGCAGTCGCCTCGCACAGCCAAGAGCCGCACAAGCGGCGACGCGTTTTCGTTCGCAGCAGCAGCACGGACGGGTAGTGGTGCGGTCACAGATGAGCTCCGACGCCCTGCAAAGATCGCGCGGTTGACGTACGCGGCTGACCCGGACCTGTCGAAGCACGTCGAAGTGCTGACGGCCGGGTCGAGTCTCTCGTCTGCGCTCCCAACGCGTGCGACAAAGGTGTCGCTGAAGCCTGCAAGCACGAGTGCGCTCGCGACACCTGGCCAGCGACGGAATCGCGTCAAGTGCGCGCTCACGACTGCGAGCTACTTTGACGCAGCGAACGCCAAGCGCAAGGCGTCGTCGCCGCACGGGATGGGCGACAACACGCTTGCTGCGCCACTGAGCGCCGCAGCTGCGCGAGCTGGAGTGTCGCTAGCGCTCGGCCGGCACGAGAGCAAGCTCGACGAGATCATCACGCACTTCCTCCGCGAGCAGCACCGGCAGTGCGCGAACCCGGTCGCGACGATCCCGCCGTTCAAGCTGCTCGGACGCGACGTCGGGCACCGATGCCCGGACCCACCGGCGGCCGCATCACTCAACCTGAGCATCTGCGCACGTCTACTGCGACGCGACCGCACGGGCGTGCGCAGCGGCGTCGGCGCGTTCGCGAGTCCGTACGCAGACGCTGGTGTGAACCGCTACGTGTATAGTCGGTACCGACCGTACCGCACGCTTGCAGCGCACGCGACCGAGGACTGGGGCGGCGTGAGCGTCACGCGGTTCTACGGTCGCGACCAGCGCGACGTGCTCATGGGCAGCCACGAGGGCGAGCTCCGGCTTGTCAACATTGACGCCGATAGCGTCGTGGAGCAGTGGACATGTCACGCCGAAACGAGCGCGATCGTAGCGCTCGAGACAAACGAGAGTACGCGCATGGGGTCGCAGAACGGCCTGTTGCTCACGGGTTCGGCCGCGCTGTCGGCGTTTGGCGCGACTGAGATCGCGCTCTGGGACGTGAACAACATGGCGTCGGCGCGCTGGCGATTTGACGCGGCCATGAGCCCGCAGTTCAACCACTACGGCGACCGCATCGTGGCGCTCGACGGTCGCGACATTGCGCTCGAGGACGAACTCGACGGACGACGCGCCGTGCGGGGCGCTGTCGTGCTCGACATTGCAACTGGCGACGTGCTGTGTGAGCTCAAGGACAGCATGCGATCGAACGAGTACGGACTTGAGACGACGTGCTGCTTCTCGCCATGCGACGGCACGATCCTCACGGACGGCATGCTCTGGGACGCGCGTTTGCCGACGCGCGCGCTCTACAAGTTTGACAAGCTCTCGAACGTCGGCTACGGCTTCTTCCACCCGAGCGGCAACGAAGTGCTCATCAACTCGGCTGTGTGGGACCTCCGCACGTACAAGCTGCTGCGGCTCGTGCCGGCGCTCGACAAGTGCAGCGTCAAGTTCAACGCTAATGGGAGCATCCTGTACGCGTACTACCCGTACGCAGGGGTACGTTGCTGCTGTATATACTGTTGTATGTGCTGTACTGTACTATACTATGCAGGATCGCATGCGTGACTTGGGACGTCGTGACTGATCGACTCGGTCGTGTCGTGTCTTGTATGCATGACTACACATCCGCAGGGTGACGACCTCGACCGGCGCCGCAGCAAACTCAAGACGTGGTTTCGCGTGCTCGATGCGCGCGACTACAAGGACATTGCGACTGTCGAGCTTGAGCGACCGATCTTTGACGTGTCGATCGACGCCAAGAGCTCGCTGCTTTCGGTCGTCGAGGGCCGATACCTCGACTCGGACGACCAGGACGACTCGGTCTGCCGCCTCTACGACATTGGCCGCAAGAAGCCGAGCGAGGACGACTCGGACGCCGAGGACGCGCACGACGACGAAGATGCGCTCGACGACGACGAGTACGACGACGAGTCCGAGACGAGCGAAGGCGATGAGAGCGACGACGATGACGATGATGATGACGAGAGCGACGAGTATGGCTCGGACGTCGACGACGACGGCAACAATGGTAGCGAGTACGACTACGACGCCATTGGCGAGAGCGGTGGCGACGACGACGACGACGACTTTGACGACAGCGAAAGCGACGCGTCGGGGCTGTCGAACCGCGAGATCCGCTTCCTCGTCGAGTTGCCAGACGACGACGAGTACTACGACGTGCACGGTCAGTACTCGAGCGACGAAGAGGACGCCGACGACGACGACGAGTGAGAAGATGGCAGTGCGAGCAAAGGCGGAAGGACAGTGAATGTGGCTCGAGCTGATCGATCAGCACGTATACGCGCGTCGTTTGCTACTACTTGATGGTTGCAGTTTGATGCTACATGTGACCTATCTATCTATCTTACTCACCATCGCATACACACACGTAATTGTGCACATACACGTGCATGCTCGGACTGCTTGTAGCGTCCGACGCGAGGTCGATGTCAGCACTTATTGATTCGGACCTGTTCATCAGGTTTGTATCGACGCTTTTCACTAGCAAAAGGCAAAGCACTGAAGCGTCGCCAAGAGTTTACAACGACACTACAGACGATGGCGAGTAGCAGGAGAATGACGCCCGAGGTCGACTGCGAGAGCGATCGACCGCCACCAGCGCTGCTCAAGCGCAAGGACTTCCTCACCACGGACGAAGCAGCGCAGAGCCACCCGAATCGAACGTACTACTACCGCACACACGCCGCCGATCCGCAGCACGTGATCGACGCGAGCACGAGTCAGCTTGCGACGAATCCGCGCGACGTCAAAGTGCTGCTCGCGCGCGGCGTCGCGTTCGTTAAGCAGAGTCAGTTCGACCGCGCGATCCGCGACCTGAACGACGTCGCGGCGCTCGACCCGCGCAACGTCGTGGCGTTCTACACGCGCGGCATCGCGTACTCGAAACTCAATCAAGTCGACCTCGCACTCCGCGACTTTTCGCACGCACTGACGCTCGACCCGGCGCACGTGAACGCCGCGTATGCACGCGCGTCGTGCTACAACGTCAAGGGCGACTTTGTGCGCGCGATCGAGGACTACAACGTCGCGCTTGCGCAGGACAAGAAGAACAAGCGATACGAGCAGCAGCAGCAGCAGCAGCTCCAGCGCGTGCGATCCACAAGTCGCTCCAAGCAGAAGAGCTATGTACAGCAGCAGCAGCCGCTCGATGAAGCTAGTGACAACCAGCGTCCATTGGCTGCGTCTTCGTCGCTGCGTGCGACGAGCAGCAGCACTGACAGCGAGCCACATGTGCGTGCAAGCAGCGCAAGCCGTGAGTCATCACCACCACAGACTCGCGTACCGCCAGCATCCAGGACGAGCATAGCAGTCACAGCTACCAACACTGTCACTACTGTTGATCCTTCACAGCCGCCCGTTGCGTCCCACCCACGCGAGCGCCGCAACACGATCGCTGTCATGGAGACTAGTGCCGTGCAAGCGCTTGACGCTGCCGAACAGCACCACGCGCGCGGGTTTGCGTGTCGCCAAGCCGGCGATTTTGAAGCGGCCGCTGCCGCGTACTCGCGCGCACTGGCCCTCAACCCGCAGCACTTCAAGGCGCTGTTCAACCGCGGCTTTGCGTTCGACAAGCTCCGGCGGTTTGACGCCGCGATCGCTGACTACTCGGCTGCGCTCGTACTCGACCCGCAGAGCGCCAGCGCGTTTTACAACCGCGGCATCGCGCGCGACCGCAGCGGCGACTACCACGGCGCGCTCGACGACTTTACGCACGCGCTCGCGCTCGCGCCGCGCAACGCCGACTTTTTCCACAACCGCGGCTTCTGCCACCGCAAGCAGGGCCACTTTGATCTCGCGATCCGCGACTACACGAGTGCGTTGGCGCTCAACCCGCAGCACTTTAAAGCGCTCTACAATCGCGCGTACTCGTACGACAAGCTCGGGCAGTTTGCCGACGCAATCGCCGACTACACGGCCGCGCTCGACGTCGAACCGGCGAATGCAAACGCGTTCCACAACCGCGGCAGCACGTACGACAAGCTCCAGCAAACGGACGCGGCGATCGCGGACTTTGACCGCGCGATTGCGTTGCAGCCGCAGTCCGCGAGCAGCTACAACAGCCGCGGCCTGTGCTTGGACCAGCAGGGGCGCCACGTCGAAGCGCTTGCCGACTTTGTGCGCGCGCTCGCGCTCGAGCCAGCGAACGCTGTGTTCTATCACAATCGCGGCTACTGCTACCGCAATATGGGCGACTTTGCGCGCGCGATCCGCGACTACAGCGAGGCACTTGCCCGCGAGCCGCGCAACGTCGCCGCGTACAACAACCGCGGCTACGCGCTGCGCAAGACCAAGCGCTTTGACGCGGCGGTCGAGGACTACACGACGGCCCTGACGCTCGAGCCGCGCAACACGCGGACGCTGAGCAATCGCGCGTACTCGTTCGCCAAGATGGCGCGTTATCGCGACGCGATCGCCGACTACTCGCACGTCATCGCGCTCGACCCGCTGAACGCGTACTCGTTCTACAACCGCGCGATCCTGCTCGACAAGGTCGGCGATGTGGAGCAAGCAAAGAGCGACTTTGCACAAGCGCGAGCGCTCGAGAGTCGAGTGGACACGAGTCACAGCAGCAACAGTACGTGAGGGTATGCAAGTGCAGAGATGGTAGTAGTTTGCGTCATTCAGAGGTCGCTACTAGAGCTTCAGATGTCGTCGTGATGGTCGTAAGGGCGACAAGCGCCAGGATGGAGCGTCTAGAACTTGAAACCCGAGTGGAGCGCGACGACGCCGTGCGTGTAGTTCGTGTACGTCGTGCGCTGGAAGCCAGCAGTCGTCATCATGGCCTTGAACTGCTCCTGCGGCGGGAACTGCCGGATGCTCTCGACAAGGTACTGCAGCCCAGTTGGTTGTTAGTCTGGCTGTTCGTGTTACGTAAGTACGAGCCACGTCGGTCGATGCGACGCACCTGGTACGAGTCGCGGTCGTCGGCGACCTTCTCACCGAGCAACGGGATCACATTGAACGAGTACTGGTTGTGTGTGTGAGAGTTAGTGTGTACCACACCATTTCACATATGAGTCAGAATGTGATGCCCATCATCACGACCTCCAGTGGTAGTACCAATACAAGCGACACACGACACATGCTACAACACGCACCGCGTCGTAGACCGAGCGGATGAGCGGATTCGGCACTTGGCTGAACTCGAGGCACATGAAGCGACCGCCGGGCTTGAGCACGCGAAACGCTTCGGCAAGCGCCTTGTCGACGTGCGTGACGTTGCGGATGCCGAATGCGATCGTGTAGACGTCGAACGAGTTGCTTTCGAATTGGAGCTGCTCGGCGTCACCCTGGACCCACTCAAAGAGGTGATTCTGCGCCGGCAACAGCTTTGCGGCGCGCTCGCGACCGACTTCGAGCATCGACGAGTTGATGTCGCAGATCGTGATCGACGAGCCGGCGCCGTGCGCGTTTGCGGGCGTCGCCAGCCGCTGCGCGATGCGGAACGCAATGTCGCCCGTGCCACCCGCGACGTCGAGCACCTTGAGTGGACCGACCGGATGCAGCTGGTCGATGAACGAGTCCTTCCACACGCGGTGCATGCCGCCGCTCATAAAGTCGTTCATGATGTCATAGCTGCGTGTGTATGTGTAGAAGCGAGGATTGTCAGTATAGAAGGCACTTCGAGCATGCGTTGTACCGTCGATGCACAACACAGACACACATGCAAAGTGCATACACACACAACATCGCACCGTTCTGCGACCTTGTGGAAGACGCTTGCGACCATCGGCTTCTTCTCCTCTTCGCGCACTTGCTGGAAGCCAAAGTGCGTCGTGCCATCGTTCGAGGGTGACGATGACGGTGCTGCGTCGGTGAATGCGCGCTGCTGAACGAGTGCATGCGCAGGGATAGCGGTGGCGCCGCTGGAGCGTGCCAGCGCACAGCGCACGAGTGATTGATGGCGAGCGAGCATGGTAGCCGCACGTCGAAAAGTGTTGGGCGAGATCGGATCGACCAAAGACGATGATGGCCAAAAAATCGTATTTTATACCATCGTGTTTTATGATTAAGATACGTATATAACGAGATAAATGATAAATGATCATATTTTCACGTATATATAAAACTAAGGGGTCGATCAAAAATGATCATACATGGAAATACCGTATTTGCACTTGAACACGACGAAGTTGCGTGCACCTGTACTTCTAGCGCCAAGCATACGTTGCACGGTGCTTGGTGGCAACTGTGACATTGCGGCACTCTAGACTGGGACTGGAGTGCGATTACAGTGTCTGTTCCTGTCAAGCAAGATCTCGAAGTTGAGCAGCGCAGGCAATGAAAAGCTCCGATGGTGAGTGATCGCTTGGAATGCGAGTGAGCAGTGGTATGAATCGTCGTCACGTTCGCTCCGATTCGTTTGCCAATGCAGCGCATACTCCATGTCGAATGGAGTGCAGTCGCAGTCATGATGGAGCGTGATGCCTCTTGATGGAGAAGTGGATTGCACATTCGCATCGACACGATGGAGGTGCTGCGACGCAAGCGCGATTCACAGTGCTTTCCTACTTGTGCTGTCCGTCCTGTAAGTCGGTTGGTCACCTGACCGACACGAGTACGCGCCTCGAGATATATACGAGCTCATTCCCACACGCATACACTCGAGCTCGAGCTCTAGTCTCCTCACTCCTGAATCCGCACTCGACACCTCAAGCGCGTTCGACTCCCACTCGACTCTCTCGCTACAACACACACGCCTCTCGTCCAGCTCGCTACAGCAACCATGAAGCTCTTCAACCTCGTACTCGCCACTGCTGCGCTCGCAGTCGTGCTCGCAGCGGATCCGCCGATGAACGTCCAAGTGAACGGGGGCGGCGCGACGACGACTGCAGACGCAAAGTCTAACGCGCCAGACGCGTCGGTCCCGCAGCTCCCACCTGCAGCGAATGCGATCGCTATTGGCGTCCCGCAAAACGCGGCTGCAGTAACGAACACCGCAGCACCAGCTAATGTCGTGGCGCCACCACCACCAAACCAACCTCAGCAGCCAAACCAACCTCAGCTGCCGACCCAGCCAAACCAACCTCAGCAGCCGCCAGCAGCTCATGCACAGAACGCATCGGCACCAGCTCACGCGCAGAATGCATCGGCACCGGCTATGACGCCGACGCCGACGCCGACGCCGCACGTGAACGACATCCAGCCGCCGGTGTTGAACCCGACCATCGGTGAGCGCACAATGAACGACTCGGCCTCGCAGTCGGCGAGCGCCGACCACGACATCACGATCAAGGACGCGTCCAAATCGGGCAGCGGCTCAAAGGCAAAAGACGCTGGGAAGCTCAAGTCGGCTGCTACGCACGCGAGCGAGTCGACTGCCGCGCGACTCGTGGTCGTTGCTGCGACGCTCGGCTTTGTGATTGCTGCTGCGATGTAGGTGGCTGCATCTGTTGACGCGCCGATCCTGCATCTGGCGATCAGCTGCTGTATCTCGCCATAGCTGCACACGTGTATGCAAGTCTCAATTGCGACGCGCTGCATGAATGGCATTGACAAGGTCGAGATCGAGACAAAAGTGCACGCAAGCTCTGAGGAAGTGGATCCACGGAATCCAAGCAGCCATATGGTTGCTCGTTGAGGGCGCGTGTTTGCGCCATTCTTCGAATGCCAAATTCAGGATTTGTAGCGCATCGTCATTGCATTTTCCTTTGTTTGAATTAGTCAAGCATTCTATCCTGATAGTTGTATTGCTGAGTTTTTCACGTTTCACCTGCTCTGGATCCCACCGTCTGCCCTGATCGCACCCATTTTCAGCAACACGTTCGCACTCAACGCACGTTGAACCGCTCAACAAGCAGCAGCAGCAGCAGCGGCTGGCCGGTCATTCGCCAAGACGCTCCGCAGCAGCACCACACCGTCTCGATCGATCGATTCCCTGCAATGCTGCTCTCCTCGTCGCTCCGCCGCGCGAGCGCTGTTGCCGCGAACGTGCGCAACTCGAACGCCGTACTCGCAACACCGCGCTTCGTGTCGCTCATGTCGGACGTCCATGGCACGACGCACGGCAAGAAGCACTGGAAGAACAAGCCGCTCTTCCGCCGCGAGGGCGACAAGAAGTTCCGCAACGGCCAAGAGGCCGCCGACATGCTGTGCGTTGCTCCTTTCGTTTGCGTGCGTGTCTACAGTGTGTCATTGCTGTCGCTTGTAGCTACTCACACACGTGCGATGATCTTACTCGCTATGACTGCACAGGACGGAGGAAGCCGCGCGCCGTGATCCGTATCAGGTGCGTCACTGCTCGTGTTCGATCGCAACTGCAGCAGCAGCGCTGGCATCGCGTGTCCAGCGCGTGTATACTGTTTGACAGAACAACTGACGCTCGTACTTGTGACACGTGGACACACATGGACGCACACTCAACGCATACGCTACGATGGAGCAGACTGAGTACGTACTTGCAGCCACTCACGACGCACTCGCGACCTGCCGCATCTGTGACATGCGCATGTGCAGTCGCTCACATCTTGTTTACACACAGCTTTTTGCAGGCTGTCACGAGCTTTGTGAACTCGGTCGTGCCCGTGTTCGATCGCTACCCCAAGTACGCGTGGGTCATGAAGACGCTCATGGAGCCCGAGCGCGTCATCCAGGTGCGTTCTGTCGACTGTCCACTATTACTGCTATACACACACATCGCCTAACACTATCACTCGTCCTACTCATAGTTCCGCGTGCCGTGGATCGACGACACGGGCAACAGTCGCGTGAACCGCGGCTTCCGCGTGCAGTTCTCGAGCGCCTTGGGACCGTACATGGGCGGTGTGCGGTTCCACCCCGAGACGAACCACGGCACGGCCAAGTTCCTCGCGTTCGAGACCGTGTTCCGCAACGCGCTTGCTGGGCCGTTCGGTAGCGCGCATGGCGGCTCGGACTTCAACCCGGTTGACAAGAGCGAGGCCGAAGTCATGCGCTTCTGCCAGAGCTACATGACCGAGCTCGCGAACTACATTGGGCCGCACACCGACATTCCCACGGCCGGCGTCGGCGTCGGACCGAAGGAGATCGGCTACATGTTTGGTCAGTACAAGCGCCTGCGGCAGCTCCACCCGGGCGGCACGGAAGGGATCTTGAGCGGCGGGCAGTACTACTACCCGCAGGTCACGGGCTTTGGCATCGTGCACTTTGCGAACCGCATACTCGAGTCGCGCGGCGAGTCGCTCAAAGGCAAGCGCTGCGTCATCTCGGGCAGTGGCACGGTCGCGCTGAGCGTCGCCGAGAAGCTGCTCGACCTCGGCGCCGTGCCGATCGGTCTCAGCGACTACTACGGTTACGTCGTCGAGCGCGAGGGCTTTACGAAGAAGAACGTCCGCGAGCTTCAGCGCATCAAGTCGGAGCGCAGTGCGCGCATTGGCGCATACGTCATGTCGTCGACGACTGCGCAGTACCACCCGAGGGAGGACGGCAGCATCTGGGACACGCCGTGCGACTACGTCTTCCCGTGCGCGATCCAGAACGACTTGGACGGCGATGACGTCCGGAAGCTCGTCAAGAACGGCTGCAAAGGCATCTTTGAGGGCGCGAACCTGCCATGTAACGACGACGTACGTGACTGAGTGTGACTGCATGGCGCTGTGACTCTCTGTGGCTCGAATGCGCTACTGACAGTATCTGACTGTTGCCATAGGCGATTGAGCTCATCAAGCAGAACAACCTCGCGTTCGGACCCAACAAGGCGTGCAACAGCGGCTCGGTGCGCCTCACGCAGACACTCTCACACGTCGATAGACACTCCTCTCCAGTTTGATGTATGATCATTAAGCAACTAACTGCGTGTCTGTCTGTGCTTGTACTTGTTTGTGTACAACGTCTCGCAGTTTGCACTCGCGACCAAGGGACTCGGCACGACGGAGCTGTCGGACGAACAGCTCGACTCGATCGTGAAAGGTGCGGACTGCTTGCATCGCTGTCAATGTCCATACTGTCTATCATTCTGCAGATGGCTTACATGCACGCATCCGTATGTGTATACACAGACTACATGTACAGCCTCCACGACCGCATCGCCGAGACCGCGAGCGACTTCAATGCACCAGGTGACCTGCACGTGGGCGCGAACATTGAGGGATTCTTGAGCGTTGCGCAGGCGATGTTCCGCCAAGGTGCCGTGTAAGCGTGTCGACGTACTGCGCGTTGCTATAGTCGATGAAGAGAAGGTGTAAGAGCGATAGTCAGAGCTGTAGTGCAAGCACGTTGTCTTTGCGAAACAATGCGGCAACGACATCGATTTGTAGCTTTTTGCATGCTGGCTGCTACTGAAGGTGCTGGCGACAATGCTGGCCACGATGGTGGTGCTGGTGCTGAAAAGCTCGCAACTAGACGCAACTTCTGCTCACACTCGCGATCATAACGACTGCAGTTTTGAATCACGAGCGCAACTGTACCGGCACGACTGAGCTGAGCACGACGTCCTTGATTGTGTCGTACGTGACGTGCTCGAGCGACATGACGCTCACAACGACGTGCTAGTGCAATAAAATGCGAAAATATCAAACAATTTAATCACAAAATTCAGTCTAACAATTGGAATCTTCGTTTTTTGCACATGACTTGGGTTCACATTCGCGATATTCAACCCACAGCATGTACACAGCTACGCCAACGCTTCAACGAGGAGCAGCACTACGCGCAGCACCACGAGCAGTAGCACACAAGCTCATTCGCATATCTGCACCTGAACCAGCGCCACAATCGGCATTATGCACGCCGCCAGCGACGCAGTTTCGAGCGCACAGTCGCCGCTTGCATTCTCCGCGCAAGTGCATGCACTCCACATCGCGTGCTATGACGGTGACGTCGAGGCTGCGCGTGCAGTGCTCAAGTACGAAAGTGAGTGTCGAGACGGACACTGCGGCTTGGAGTCAGGCTACAACGACAGCACGAGTGGCACAACAGACGATGTGCTTGTCGACGTGAAAGACCGCAATGGCGACACACCACTGACCATTGCACTGAAGCACGGCAATGCCGCAGTCGCGCGACTGCTCATCGATGTTGGCGCTGCAGTCGATGGGGCATGCAGCTGTGGCGTACCATCGCTGATCTACGCCTGCCGACGCGGTTTCCTCGACGTCTCTCGCGCGCTGCTGGATCGCGGCGCGGACCCCGAGACCGAAACAAACACCCGTGAGACACCGCTGATGGCTGCGTCGGCGGGCGGACATGTCGATGTCGTGTGCTTGCTGCTCGATCGCGACGTTGCAGTCGACACGCCGAACAAGAGGGGGTTGCTGGCGCTCCACGTCGCGTGCACACACGGTCGCCAGGACGTCGTGCGTCTCTTTCTCGATCGCGGCGCCGATGTGCACACACCGGTGTGTTACGGCGACACGCCGCTTGCTCTTGCGTCCGAGTACGGTCGCTTGAGCGTCGTGCGCGTGCTCTTGAGTCGTGGCGCCGACGTCGACAGAGCATGCACAGATGGCCGCACACCGCTGCTCATCGCTGCGTATCACGGACATCTGGACGTCGTGCGTGAGCTGCTGGACAGCGGCGCAGAGGTAGACATGATCACGGCGAACGGCGAGGCGCCACTCAACTGGGCGTGCAGTGGCGGCCATGTTGCCATTGCTAAGCTTCTTGTCGATCGCGGTGCAGCGTTTGATAGAGTAGCGAATGACGGCAAGACCCCGCTGTTTGTTGCATGCATTGCCGGCAAGCCGGAGGTCGCGCGCGTACTGCTCCGTCTCGGCGCAGAGGTCAACAGGACCGCACATAACGGATCAACGCCACTCTACGCTGCTTGTGAAAAGGGCTGTGTCGACATCTTGAAGCTATTGCTCGATCACAGTGCCAACATCGAGATAGAAACCGACGACGCAACGACGCCACTCTGCGTTGCATCCCGGAATGGCCACTATGGCATCGTGCGCGTCTTACTCGACCGCGGTGCACGATTCGACAAGGCAGCGAGCAACGGCTCGACGCCGCTTCTTGCAGCTTGCCGATGTGGACATTACGAGGTCGTACAGCTCCTGCTCGATCACGGCGCGGATGTCGACAGCGTGGCAAATGACAGTAACACGCCGCTAATCAGCGTGTTCAAGCGTGATAGCTTTGGCAACATGGGCAAGCTGGCGCGAGTGCTCCTGCTCGAGGGCGGTGCCGATGTCGACAAGGTGAACCGCGATGGCGAGTCTGCACTCTTTGCCGCGTACAAACACAGTCGTCCGTACAGGGATACGGAACGTCTCACAGCTGCTCGCGTCTTGCTCAAGCATCACGCAGATCCAAACAATGCGACTAGCAGCGGCTGGACGCCGCTCATCGCTGCTGCGAGATACGGCACTGTCGGTATCGTGCACCAGCTGCTCGACGCAAATGCCGACGTGCATGCTAAGGCAGAAGACGGAACGACGCCGGTGGATGCAGCTCGCTTACGTGGTTGCGCCGACACTGTCAGTGTTCTCCTCGCCGAAGGGTGTACGGCGACCGCAGGAGTGGCGAGCGACGGCTCGACATTGTTGCATAAAGCAGCAATCCATGCACCGGCACACGTCATGCGCGAACTGCTGTACGATCCCATGCTGAGCGCAGTCATCGACAACGTGAACAGTGAAGGGGAGACGGCGCTCGCAGTCGCAAATAGGCGTCGAAATCACTATGCCGCACACGAGCTCATGATGGCTCGTATGCGTGGCGACATGTTCAGCGACGACTTCGATTACTAGACGGCAGAGTGTAGTGTTGCTTGTCTGATTTGGTCGATCGAAGACGAGGTGTCGATGTTGGGAATGGAGGCAGTATATAAGTATATCGCCAACAAGTGTAATAGTCCGGCTAACAGTAGTCCGCTCAACCTTGCAAAAGGACTATTTCCAGTTGTATACCTGACAATGCGACTTCAGTCAACCACTCCTAAAAGTACGAAAACTTCTTACCCTTTTAGCAATAAATGTCATTTCTACCTCTCCTCGATTAGTTGTTAAGGTCCCGTTAACTTGGAAACTTGAGCTCGAATAGAAGAGCCCTAAACCCTAGTAGTCGATCAGTATTTCGACCAAGTGTACAAATCCGGCTAACCTGGAAACTCAATTCATAGTAAATGTTGCAAATTGAGACCCGACCAGTTTTATAAGTCCGGCTAGCGTGAAAACTGTGGTCAGACAAATAAATCAGACAGGCGAAAAGTTAGCTCAACATGTAGTTAAAGTCCGGCTAACCCGAAAATTGGATCAGAATACTACAACCGATAATAAAAGTCTGGCCAACCAGAAATCTCAGTTAGACAAAAGTAAAAGTTCGGCTAGCCGTAACACTCCGAGCCACGTCGATGTCAATGTCAAAGTCACCCAGCTGCCATTGCGTCTACGTTCCGGAACCACTGGGGTGGGATTTTTGGCGACGTCAGCTGTGGGATACCGGAGACGGGGACCGATGCACCCGCTCGCACAGTATTGCTCGAGATCATTGACCGACGTCTTTCTGCCCATGATGCATCTATTGTCGATGGTGACATTTGTGCACACGAGCTAGCAGATACGATACGGCATTTGAAGGGCACATCATCATCTGGA
>JAADWX010000332.1:0-25925 GCA_023336405.1 Globisporangium echinulatum | reverse complement strand
TTCTCGCTCGCCGCGTACCCCAAGGTCGAGGCGATCGTCGCGCGTGTCAAGGCGAATGCGCATGTCGCCAAGTACATTGCCAAGTAGTAAGACGTGGAACGAAAAGTGTATTTGGAATCGCACGCTTGTTATGCATGTGTGCTCTTTAAGCATGCGCACGCGAGAGAGGGTGTGCGTGCGTGTCAGACATGTAAACGTGCGAGTAGTATGGATAGACAGGAACTGCCTTGATCTAATACACGCATGCATGTACAGCCTTGGATGTCAGACGCAAGTACATGCACTACTTTCCCGGGCGACTGGATGCTGAGTGATAACACTGTCAACACACTAGCTCAAGCTCTAGAAGCGCACAGTGAGACTGCTGTGAATGTAGCTGTTGTCATGTGTAGTCTTGCGCGGTTGTGCTGCAGAACAGATCGCAAGTGATTGCGTCGACGACTAGCACACGTTGGTCGTGACGCGCACAAGCTCATGTATGCACGCTATGAAGAACCTCGGTGTTTGTTGCTATCTTCCATCAGCTGCAATAAAGCGTCTCAGCTGGATGGGTATATCGAACCTGATTCGCAGTTGTACCTCGACAACAAAGCGTCTCAGCGTTGCGAGGTTCATGTCACGCCAAGTCAAGGCAAGTGTCAAACACGAGTAACAAACGTGCAGTTCAAGACTCAGAATCAAGCGAGAAGCCAGTCGTCGCGGTGCAGAGTTCCGGTGCGTTCAACACTCGGCTCTGTGGCAGCACTCGAACCAAGTCTGTGTTGTTGCCAGTGATCACTACCCGCCGCAGAGCTCGATCGATCGAACAAACGAGCACATGATGGAGAGAGACCACGCGCGGGATGGAGCACTGATGAAGTTTGATAGTGGGCGTCACGATCGAGCGAGAGCGATCGAGCAATTGCGCGGAGGAGGTCCACACACGTCTTCTTCGCGCGACAAACCACGAAAAATCACTCGAGTGAGCGATATCAACAGCAATCACAGAGCAGATACAAGACTGGCTACTGCAAACTGCGTTTGTTCACTTGGGTTGAGCATGTTGTTCGCGACGAGTGAGTGCTGATGTGCCGCGTGTGTTGCGTGTGCACATGGCGGCACGAACCGAGGTTTAGGAAGTGCTGTGTTGGTCAATGATCATGCGACCCAACATGTGATTGCGCTATTTTGAGCTTCAGATCGAAATATGTCGCCTGCGAAATGTGATTCGAATACTGTATCCCAAACTTATATTTTACACTTTCCAGTAGACGAGGCAGGCACTTCTCTTGGTTTTTGTATCAGCAACGCAACTCGATTTTACATTTCATCGAATTTTAGGATTCGTTGCAGGATTCTTTTCGTTCGTGAACCCATCACCATCACTCTCGCAACAACGTGCAACAAGCTCGTGCTCGAAAACGGCGACAAACACGTGGGACAACAACAACAGCCACCATGCGAGCGCTCACTCTTCAACTCGCGCGCTCGAGACGACTTTGCCTGCCTCGAGACATCGAGAGCGACACACCTTGCCAACTGTTCGCCAGTGTCTCGCAAGCCACCCACAACACCCGCAACATGATCCGCGTACCACGTCGCCGTCTGCGCTCTGCAGCAGCGTCGCCCTGCCGCAGCAGCACGCTCACTACGTCAGCAGCGGTCGTGCGCCGCAGTCTCTGCATCGCCGAGTTCTCGCGCGCCCCAAAGTCAGGCGTGTGGTACTTTCACGTCGACATCGCAGTTTTCACCAGTAGCAGTGGCAACAGTAGTATGGGCAGTAGCGAGAGCCTGAGCGGCGACGAGTCGGACGACTCGGGCTACGCGAGCCCACGCTGCTCGCTCGAGCGCGCCGTGCAGCGCTACTCGGTGCGGCGGCGCTACAGTGACTTTCTCGACCTCTACGGACGTGTCAAGCAGTTCCTCACGACAGCTACGAGCAACAACAATGACAGCGCCAACATCGCCAACGCACTCCCACCGTTCCCCAGCAAAGAGCTCATCTCGCCGTACGTGTTTGGGCCTCTCTATCGGCTCTCGTCGCCGCGCCATGTGCTCGAAGATCGCCGCAGCAAGTTTGAGACGCTGTTGCAGTTCATCGAGCAGCACACAGTCGCGCGTCGATGTGCTGCGTTCGAGCACTTTCTCGGCCAGCCGCCGCAGCTCCAGGACGGCGGGTACGTGAGTCTCAAGGAGTACACGTCGCAGAACTGGTTCGCAAGTCTCAAGCTCCTCACGCGCGCCAAGCACGAGCAGCGCGAGCGCCACTACACAATGGACACCGAGGCGCTCGTGCTGCTCATCGACGGTTCAGGTACCAACAATGCACAGGACGTCCTCGGCAAACGTCGGCGCCGCGTGCGTCTCGGCAGCAACACGAGCAGCTCGGTCAGCAGCTCGACATTACTCGAAACAACGTACGAGGTGCTGCCAGTTCAGGCGCCGCCGACCCACCAGCAGCAGTTCCAAACGGAGTCTCCAACCGAGCAGCTCCCGACGTCTATGCCACCTGCACGACGCGGCAGCGCCCGCGTGGAAGGCGTGTGGCCGCGTCTCAAGAAGAGCAAGTCGTTCCACCACTCGCAGATCGAGACTGCGAACTGGATCGCTGCGCCCTCGAGCTAAGTGCACTCCTTTCATCGCAAAGCATACGCACGCACACGCACTCTGTCTATACAGCATATACGTCTGTTTTCATTGTCGATACACACCGTGTTGCTTGTCGCTACTGCTCATTGTCGTCGTCATCGAGGTCGATGAGCTCGACGTCGTCGTCGTCGTCATCACCATCACTTGCGTGGACGATCGGCACGTCGTCCTCTTGTGCGTTGTTGGTCGGTTGCGCTTCGTGCTGCGACTCGTCCGCTACCTCGTCGGCAACTGATGTCTGCTGCTTGCGAGCGCGCTTCGCTCGAGTCGATTCGGTACTAGTCGACGCCTGACGGCGCACGAGCGTCGGCGCCTTTGCGAGCGCCTTGAAGCCGTCGCCACTGCTGCTGCTAGTCGCATGCTCGTCGAGGAACATCCCAACTGGCAGTGCGTCAAAGATGTTGCGGAACGCTTTCGCCGTCACGCCACCGCGTTGGTGCTGGCGTTTGCCATCGCTACTGCTGGCGGCGGTACTGGACACACGGCGGAAGAGCACGAGACGATGCTCACCTGCTACAAACGGCGGCAGCTGCGACTCGATTGAGAGCCGCAGGCGCGTTGCATCGACAAACGCGAACGCAAGTGCGCGGTGCTGTTGCATCAGTGTGTCGAGCCACTGGCGCTCGTACGGCATAAATTTGGCGCCGCGCAGCACGAGTACGCACGTGCGCTTGCGCAGACAGCGCTGGTCGAGGTGCGCGGTTGTGAGCAGCTCGGCCATCGCCTTCTTGGTCTGCGCAACGACGCGGCGCGCGAGCGCTTTCGACGTTTGCAGGTGATCGAGGAAGATCTGTTTCGGCGCTTCGCCGTTTGCGACCGTAAACACTGTCGGCGTCACGCTCGGCTTGATGCCGTAGCGCTGGAGCACCGACTTACCCGACTGCGGCAGTCGCTGCGTGCAGTCAAGCACGCCGACAAAGCTCTTGTCGACGAGCCGCGGCGCGACTTTGCCAAACACATCGGGTACGACGTCGTCGGGTTTCGCGCACAACACGACCCACGGCTCGCCGGAGCGGAACACGCGCTGGAGCAGCACGGGGTCTGTCACTTCGACGCGGTACACGTGCTCTTTCGACGTCGAGAACTGCAGTACAGCTGCACTAAAGAACGCGATGACGATCACGCCGACCGCTATGAGCGCGTACGAGTGCTCGCGCCACATGCCGTGCGCAAGGTACATCTTGAGGTCGCGCGCATTCGCGCTGCCGCCGCCGCTGCGACCACCACCACCGCGCGATCCTCCACTGCCAGTTCCGCGCGCCATGTTCGTTTGAGGGTGCAACTTGCACGTTTACTGACATTTAGGACATGCTTTCCATGATTTGTGGTATGTAAGCTGTAATTTAGCTTTCCATTCTGAATATTAGCCAAACACGTGGCTCCTCAACAAAGGACTACCGAAACACTGCATTTCAGTATAGCTGTATCTTCTAGAAATGACGCAGCTGTTGATGTCGCACAATTGTGCATTTCACATTTTATTGACAGCGTGAAGGCGATGCTGATGCCGACGACCTCGACCTCACGGCGCAAGTCGTCGCTACTGTCTGGGACGGCGATGCTAGCACTCGCTGCTGGAGCGCTACTGCTACTGCCTACAAGCGCGCTCAACAGCGACGTGGGCAAGAAGCTCGCAGTCATCGAGAGCGCATCACAAGCTGTTCAGCAGGCAAACCACGTCGCTGAGCATGGCCAGCACGATAGCAACGAGGTCGACAAAGACGACGACGGCACGGTTGTACGCTGCCGCTACTGCGGCGCCGCCGTGGCACTCAAGAAGTGCGTTGGTGTATGTATATAGGGTCTGCTGTGTACAGACACGTCGTTCACACGCGATGTGGCTGTAATGCAGGGACTACATCGGACTGCACGACACGTCCAAAGCCGTGGCGTCAAAGCGCGAGAGCGTGCTCGGCGACAACGGCGAGCTACACACGTTCGTGAACCCGAGTCGCGTATGTTCTGTCTTGCTCGGTCATCTGTTCCACTTCTGTTTGATCATTTGTTCACCTGTACACGCACCAATTCACATACGCGACGCGTCCATTTGCAGGTCGAGATGGAGCTCGCAGGCTTCAAGACGTCGCGCGGCCTCGAGGCCGAGATGTACACGAAGAAAGCGTCGTTCTTTGAGCAGTACAACTGGCGTGACGTGCGCTGCAGCGCGTGCAAGCGCCACGTCGGCTGGAAGTTCCATCACGACGACCTGCAGCAGTGCATCACGGCCAAGACGATCTCAACACTCGCAGCAGCAGCGGCCAAGACGCAGACGCAGCAGGACCGCAGCGATAGCGACGCGGCAACCGAGCAGACGCGCCGCGCACAGGTCGTTGAGCACGCGTTTGCACCCGACGCGTGCGTAAGCGCGACGGCCGGCTGGTGGTCCTACCAACTCTGCTACAAGCAAGAGGTGCGGCAGTACCACGAAGAACCGGACGGCTCGCGGCCGAGCGACTGGAGCATGGGCGTCTACGTGCCGCCAGCGACCGCGGCCGACACGCCCGGCATTGGCTCGGACGTCGTGCAGAGCTACGCTGGCGGCCAGCACTGTGACGAGAACGGCGCGCAGCGGAGTACGAAAGTTGTGTACACGTGCTGCAAGTCCAAGCCTCCGGCAATTACGATCGACAGCGTCGACGAGCCAACGCTGTGTACGTACATCATGCACGTCTGCGTGCCCGACCTGTGCGCCAAGGTTGACGACGTGGCCGAGCTCGAGAGCGTGCTCGCGCTGCGCCAGCACGCCGAGACGTGCGAGCGAGAGCTCACATCAGCGAAAGTGGCAGCGGGACCAGCAGTAACGTCCCAGTCGGCCGAGTCAGATGACGACACGCCAGTGTCCGACACGATCGACACGTCAGCGCCGCTGTCGTTCACGGCGCTGCGCTGGGCGACCGTGATCTCCGAGGACAGTAGCGAGTTGGACTGGACGCGGAGTATGCAGTTCTCATCATAAGACGCTCGCGACGTCGGCTGATCGATACATTCGTTCATGTCGTATAGCATGAGTCAACGCATGAGCAATGCAGCCGGGTGATAGATCGCTACTCGTAACATGGCGTAGCTTTTGCCACATCACCGTGTTGTTACATGTCGTGTTGCGCTACCAATGGTGGTCGCACCGCTCTCGTTGTGTAGTCGGTCGATCCGTTAGAAGAAGAAGCGCGGGTCAATGAGCGTACTGCGCGCGAGTTGCTTGCTCCCAAAGTGCCGTCGTAGTGCGACAAGCGTGTGCTCGAGCACGTACGTACTGAGCGCTGCGACTGCGTGGCTCTCGGTCCAGAGATCAAACGCACAAAAGCACTAGCGCAATGTACGAATGTGAGTGTCAGTCAGTACGACATGAGCAGCCATACGCAGAGGGCCTAGCGAGTGGACGTACGAGGATGTTGAGCAGCATGAGGTCGTTCTCAATGCCGAGGAAGAGCACTTTGGCAAACTTGGACGTCGTGTCTGGTGGCGTAGATTTAACGGAGGGAGTGCGCGGCATCAGCGATGGCGATGACGACACCCACACTCCACACAAACACACACACACCACACACCTGGTAGGAACAGCGACTGCTTGCTCGATGTGATCTCGGGCGGGATGCCAAAGTAGCTACCGAGACACGTCTGGGCGCGGTAGATGCGCCAGCGGTACTGCTCGTCCGCGTTCTCAACGAACGCCTTGACAAAATCGCTGAGCACCGCTGCATGTGTGACCATCGTCTGTGTTGCGACCGTGCCTGCTGTACTCTTGCGGTTCGTCGTATGCTGCGCAAACGGTCGATGGCGCCGCAGGAGCTCCGAGCCGTTGTTGTGGACTGACGCTTTACCAGCTGCACCGCTACCACCATCGCCATACACTGCCGCGACGCACGTCTGGAACTTGCGCTTCCACCTGCGCGTGACAAACATCTCGAACGCCTGGCAGTCGGGCAGGCCGCTGTCGAGACCGCGGCCGACTGTCAAGCCAGCCTCCTCTTGCTTGAGCTGCGCGACGATCTCGCTCATGTTGCCATCGGCGAACGGGTACGGCGAACGGCAGTGAAGATAGAACCCGTGGTACGGCTCGTCGAGCACGAGGCAGCTCACTTTCGCGACTGTGCAGAGGTCGATGAAGAGGCACTCGCGCGGTTCGGTCACGTAGCGCTCCAGCACAAGCCACTTTGCGAGCCGCTGCGTTGTGCACAGCAGCAACCAGAGCCCCGAGACGATCGCAAAGCGCAAGTACGGGTTCAACTCGAGCTGCGCGTCCGCGAGTTGGCTCGTGTCGCCCATGTGCGCCATCTGCGCGCGCGGGATCGCTGTCGCTGCCGACCGCACGTCGCAGCCGTAGAGCAGGAAGAGCAGCGCGACGAGCGTGAGCTCAAACGACGTCCGACGCGCGACCTGGAGCGCGTTCCACTCGTTCGCGACGAGGATCGTGCGCCAGATGCTCACCGGCACGCTCTGCGGCGTCGCATCGTCGGCGTTGAGTACCGTCGCGCGCGGCTTCTCCCAGTCAATGAACAGCACGAGCGCTTGGGTCTGTGCGTACACAGTATGCAATACGAACGCGAGCTGAAGTGCGAGTGCAAGTGGCAGCAGCACCCTGAACGGGTAGTACTCGTCCATTGAAGTCGCGAGCGCGTCGTACGTCACTTCTGGAAGGAGCACGAACACTGTCGACTGGAGCTTGAAGAAGAGTAGGAAGTACGTCGTCAGAGCCAAGAGCACAACAAAGCTCGCGCGCGCGCCGTTCGCAGCGCTGCACGTCGCGAGGTGCGCCATCGAGTGCCACATTGCAGCACCCAACTCTTCGTTGCGCGTGCTCCGGCGCTGCCACGTGTATGTCTGCAGCACGACGCGACCGAATGCGAGGCCGTTTGCGACGAGAAACAGCGCCAGTGCTGTTGTCCAGAACGCCGTCGTGTCGCTCGCGTACGTGACGTGGAGCTGCACGGTTGCGTTACGGAGCGTCTGCGTGTCGACATACGCGATCGAGAGCACTGGCAAGTAGATGCGTTGGACGTTCGTCTTCTGCGTCCGGATCGTGAGCGTGATCGTCTCAGCGTAGCGGTACACGCGCGGTCGACGCTCGTCAGCAGCAATACCCGATACAAAGTCGTACAGGAAAAACCGGTGCGTGAGCACGTCGTCGGCGACGTCACTCGGTTGACGGTTCGCGTTGAGCGCGAAGCCCTTGGCGTCCTTGTAGTTGAGGTTCTGCACGGGCACGGGCACGAGTTGCCCGGCGTCGCCTTCGCTCTTGGAGCGATCGACGACGTACAGCTCGTAGAGCTCAAGCTTGGAGGCGTCAAGGATGCTCAAGTCGCACGTGTACTGCTGCGTCGCGCTCACACCAAAGCGTGTCCAGCGCGGCGTGCCGAGTGATGGCGTCTCGGGCAGGCAGTAGAGCAGCTGCGTCGTCAAGCGCGTCGCGATTGTGAGCGCGCCGCTAACATCGTACGTCACAAGTACAAACTCGAGGTGGTCGCTCGTCGAAGCCGCAGCGACTTCGTCAAACGACATCTGCGACAACGTTCGACAGTGAGTGAGTCAGTGAGTGGACGAACGAATACTGAACGCCAATGCAGCCAGTCGCTGCATCGCCACTCCACACGACATTACCGTCATGCCGATCGCAGTGCTCTCGAGGACGCTCCGTGTGCTTGCGCTGTAGGTGAGGAACGGCAGCGTGTTGTACCAGCCCGCGACGCCGTTCGTCGTCGTCGTGCGACCACCACGCTGGACGAGATCGAGGAACGCACACGCAGCTGCTGTTGGCGCAAAGTGCTGCAACACACAGAGGTTCCCGAGCGTCTGACAAAAGCGGCTCTGCTGTTCGGTCTGGTAGAAGTAGCACTCGCTCGCGGCGAGCACAAACACGTCTTGAAAGAGCGCGCTCGTGAACGTGAGCGCGGTGTTGCTCGCGCCAGTCTCGGAAGTGCGCACGTCTGCGTACGTGACGGTCGCTGCCGCGCTTAGACTCACTTTGGCGTTCAGGACGTTCATGTGGCTGCGCTTGACGCACTTGGTCGCGTTCAAGCGGTCCGACGTCACAAGTTCGTGCGTGCTGCTGTCGCATCGACACTGATACGATCCGTCGACGAGCACGACGGCCATAGACGGATCGAAGCAGGGCTCGCACGCTGAGCGCGCAGCGTTGGGTCGCGTGCCGTTCGCACATCGTACGCACGCTTTTGCTGCGAGGAACTCGCGCGTCTGGCGCCGTCACAGAACAGCCAACGTGAGCCAACGCCAGTGTACCTAATCACTCACTATCTCTCTTCTATCACACTCATGACCTGTCAAAGTACATCGAGTGAGAGCCAGAACCCACCTCGCTCTGCTCGACTAGGATCGCAGCTGGGTCGACGCAACGGCACTCGGTCGTACTGCCTGCTCCTAGCGTCGTGGTCCCGCACGGCAGACATCGAGAGGCGTCTCGGGTCGGCACTTGCCCTGTTGGACAGCTCTTGCAGCTCTGGACACTGCACGGCGCGGGCCACGTCGACGCGCAGACCGCGTCATCCTGTGCGACTGCAATCGTGCCCGCTCTGCGTAGCATCGTTCAGCCACATCGTCCAACCACAACAACACACACACCCGAGTGCACACATCACGCACATGTCAGTCAATGCAGAACGCGGTCGATACGCGATCGACAACACTGTGACGAAACGCACTTGCACGTGCACGACGTTGGGAGCCCAAGCGCGTTGGTGTGTGTTGTATCCGCGACCTGCAGGCAGCGAGTGCTTGCGTGAGTGCGTACTCGAGGTATGTCAGCCACGACAACAGCACACTAAGCGTTACGCATCGTACGAGCGTGGATGTGTCGGAGCCGACTGCACAGCGCCTGCAGCCGAGCATGGTCTCGTCGTAATACTCCGTCCCGGCTGCACAGGCAACCGAGACCGACGCTGACAGCCGCAGCTCTGCGTGCACGCATGTTGCAAGAGAGCTGAGCAGGCACAGAAGCAGCGCAAAACTGCGCATCTTCGCGTGTCTACCAAAAGACGAGCGCGTCGTTTAGAGGCGCAAAAGTCCGCGCCTATATTAGCAAAATCACTTGCAGCAGCAGATCACGTCTACAATAGATATGTATCTAATATATCTATAATAAGCTATTGGCATATTACACAACGATGACGGTAAGCAGCAAAAGCTATTCACACCTCAACGCGTGCTTTGATAGAAAAGTTGTGCACCACGACTACGCCAATGACAGTCTCGGCATACCATGTCTGTGCTATTGAACACATCGTTATAACGCCCACGCTTCTCATCTTAAGGTAAAGTACCTGTTGGAACAGGTCCTGCTATCCCGTCATCAAACAACACGTAGTCGCTGTTTCGACTCGTGTCTGGTACCTCGTCATCCTAGGCACCTCCAAATTCGATGGATCAACCGTCTAGTAGCTCGTTACTAGCCAGCGCTTGCTTTTGGGCGACATAACATCACTGTGGTGCGCATGCGTCTGTGTACATTGGCCGATCTCTTTCGGGCTTGGTAGCGACATATTTTGCTCTTTGGTCCCAGCAATGTAATTACATTCACATGTCAATCGAGGAACCCAGAATAGATGCAGCATACCGTTAAGATGTGATGTAAGATAACAACGCACGAATGACAAGATTGTTCGTACAACTCCGCGTTGTGTTTGACAGCGCATATATCATATACATTGTCATGTAATACGTCATCGCAAGTTGGACTGTTGAATCAGCAGCGCTGTGCCTGGTCGAGTAGCAAAGATCACTTGAATATCATACATGATGTAATAATGAGACAATCGCGTCGTCGTTATTGGAACAACATCGCGTTGTTGTTGTGTCCGCATCAATTTTAAAAATTTGTCGCCCACTGTTATGTACATAACACCAGCTTACATACGCGTTCCACCTTGGATCAATGCAGATGTCAAAATCGGTAGTGTGACTCATTCGCCAGACTTGAGACTTGGTATTGCCATTACAGGCACACACCGACGAATCATTAATGGGCGCTGTGATTCGTATTCTTTGAGGCTGTTATCGTCATTACTTTTGTGAATCAACCTTGACACAAGTTCTGATGACATGGATGCGGCGTGCGAGAATTAGTTTGTACGCTACATACTTGCTTTGTGTTTGATGGTTCATGCACCTTATATCCCCGAATGCAAAGAAAATCAGCCCGCTACGCTATTATCAATCGTAAGTACTTGATATATGTACATATGTTTAGACTTGATTACATCGTATCAGTCAGTATCGTAAAGTCAAGCTCGGCGCTTGAATGGAAGCAGAACCATGAGCTGAACTTTGGCGACATGCTACCAATCCATACGTTCCTGTGTGCAGTGTCAAGCAGATGTGGTAGTGCTGAGCGATGTCGTGACGGAATGAAACGTTTTAGTGTTTTATATGAATTGGCACATCGAACGTCAGTAGCTTGATACCTGTCGGAGAAGACCAAATCTATCGTTTAGTATCGTGATGTACACAAAGACGATTATATTATGATTTGGTCTCGATCCAAGTAAACCGTGATCATGCGGTATCACATTGGTTAAACTGAAACGCTGTCGATGAGAGGTAGGATTAGGAGGAACCACTGCAATTGCAAAAGGGTGAAGCAGATGGATTGGAAGACGAACAAACTCATCGACGGTCTTGACGCTGTACCACGATTTCGATGTGGCGCCGATGAAGTCTTCGGTAGGTTTGTTGAAACGACACATTAGTTTCTCCTGATGTCGATAGCTGGTAAATGCCATTCCCGATGTTTGCTCAAGGAGCGATGTGTGGTCGTACAGCAAGTATGTAAGGAGTTTATTACATGGTGTTAATTATATAGAGCAGCGTGGTCGCGCACGATTCTAGCAGTACAGCAGCGCGGTCTTGGTCGTAAATGTCCCCACATACCAGACAACATCTGTAACGGGGTCAACCGTTACCGACACACACGTGCGGCTTAGAGGAAGCGTCTCGCCTTGGAGCCAGACTCCAAGGCGCAAAGAGACTGAGTTCTTGAGTGCGTCTCTGAGCAAGCTCAGAGACAGCAGAAGCGGACAGAGCAGTGCGTTCTGTCTGGCAAATTTGAGAGTTGTGATTGTCTGGCGCTGGCGCTGGCGCCGGCGCTTAAAGTAAAACCTCAAAATCTCCACCTTCTAAAGTGGCTACCTCTGATTGGCTAACTCCACTGATATCCTCAGACCAATGGACACACAGAGTGCAGCTGACGTCACCACAGACGTCAGCTGATTGGCTGGCCGCAGCAGAGCTGCGCGCGTCGCTGTGCTTGAAGAGATTCCCTCTTCAAGTCGATCGATGTGTAGTACACATGACGCTCCGTATGGTGCACACGGACTTAGTGTGTGCCATATGTCCTTGGAGGGCACACATCCATGGTGTGGCACACGGGATTGGTGTGGCATACATCGTCAGACTGAAATCTTATATCAGTCCGGCGCGAACCGCACCGCACTCGATTAGAGCGCGGAGTCACAAATGTCACTGTAACAAGGCCCCATTACAACATCACTTTAAATATTTCAGAGGTTATGAGCCCAAGTCCTGCGAATGAAGTCTAGAACAACGGCGTGAGTTACGGCTTCCCACCGATTCTTTGTCCGTATCTCACCCATTATTTAGTGGCGTCCGCCCCCGGCCGTGAAAGACACGTGAACACGCATCTTCAACTCATCCCAATTATACCACAGAGCTAAGCACGCACGACAAAACAAGGAAATGTATGGTGTTGATCAAACCAGCCTCATTTATGCATGGAATTAAGTAAGCATACTAATGTCGGTTGAGAGCAAAACGGACACGGTATTTTCGAGAGCTAGGCTTACGGCCATGCGAAACAAAGACTGTGAATAACAAAATCAATAGGCAATATCGATTTCCAACAAAATTGAAGTAAAAAATTTCGAATGCTAGAATCACTAGAGTTTGTCACACAGGATGTATGTCTTTGAGAAAATCAAAGGTCGATGCCGATCGCCAATAAGAGGAACGACAACAAGAGCGATGATCATTGTATAATACTGAAATAATTGATAGTAGGACTATTATTTTATGAATCTGAGGCTGTTTTATGTATGCAAGAGTTAGGATAGATGTTTTTTAATATGATGGACGACTACAAGAGCTAGGGTCGCTGCCTTGCGAGGCAGAAAGCGCAAACTGTGCTAATCATGGAGTCCTTTATTGTCGTCTGCCAAATCAATGACATATCTAGCATTTGTATAACCAAGAATGTTCGTGACCGGGTATGCCGACTGTGCGCCGATGTTTGGAACAGACTGGTAGAGCTGTAAGAAGGACGGTAGCTGGACAGCTCGCGTAGCAGCACAAGACGCAGTATGGCAAGTTGTACTACCACTTGTGTACGCACCAGTCGCTGGTACTCACTCGTTGACATCGTGTTTTGTGATCCGCTTGATCCACACTACTCGCAGTCGTCGTCGTCGTCAGATTTGACGTCGTGCTCAGAGCTGTCGTCCAGCTTCGCATAAGTGAGGCAGCTCCACACAAACCCTCCCAAGTTGAGTCGCTGCGCGTGCTTCCACATTCCGACGTCATTTTAGCTTTGCTTTGAACAGCCACTACTTATACGATCATACAGCATTCAGTTATACGTCGTGTCCGTTACGTGAAACATCAAAACTGTATTATTCTATTTTGATCTCAAAAATTTTGGCATCTAAAACGGTTTATTATGCTCAACATTTTACGTAACAATTGCAGCCTAAAGTTAAAATGACTAAGGTTCATCTTAACAATGATGGTGGATCTTAGTCATTATTGCGGTTAGGATGATGGTTCTTAGTCAAGAATGTGAATATCGATTTCTCTGAAAATTCGGCATCCAAAGGTCGCCAACTTGAAACTGCAAGAATCGCAGCACGACCGCTCCATTCCACGACAACACGAGTTGGTGCGCAGGCCTCATACGAAGAACAGCTGCAGCATCGGTGACAATGGGGAATGCGCCGTCGAGTGGCAGTGCTCAGATCACGCGATTTCTCGCTGGGTGTCCTCAGGTACGCGACCTAACTCGACCATGTTGTTTCCACACATGGTGATCACCGCTAACTATCGACACGCGCTTGAGCAGATTCCACCTACACCAACGGAAAGCGATGTGCTCGCAGCGTTCCAAGAGCTGCTCCGCGCAAAAGCGATTCCTGCGATTGTCGCCGCCGAGTTGACGGCACTCGAATCGCTCGACACCAAGTGGATGTATGTCTTCCTGTAAGTATTATACGCGTCATCGACACACCAAGTCGTATCCCTCATGCATTCCTCAAAAGATAGAGCGTCAAAAACATATCGATCGACGGATCAACTCACGTTGTGCTCGCGTGCTGCTTCCCATAGGAGTCACCTCCCGACCGAGAGTGTCGCGAAGGACTGGCTCGAGCCGCGCGAGTGCGTCCTGCAGATCTTTAGCGTCCAGCAGCACGACGAGAGCGTTCACGAACTCTTCTGCGCGATCCGGATCAACATTGTGCTCCGATCGAGGTGCGTGTTGACGTCGAGCAGTAGTGGTACTCGGTCTGCGAATCCTGTCGTTCGTGTGTTTACAGTCCTCACATACAGATGCGCGCTTCGGTACGTATAGTGACTGGGTGGACAAGTTCCTCGCTGCCGACGGCGTGACGGCACTCGTTGCGCTCATCCACGGCCCGACGAAGAAAGCCAACCAGGCAGTGCACGACGAGGTGCTCAACGTCTTCTTTGCGCTTGCAGCCTTTGACGACGCGGTACGCGAGCTTGCCGAAGCGAACGGCTGCTGCACGGCGCTGCTCGCGATCGTCGAGCACGCTGCAGCAACGCGCGCACTCAAGATCCGGTCGCTCAAGCTGCTGACGTTCATGAGTCAGCACAGCAAAGCGGCGCGCGAGATCGTTCTGAACGCGGCGATCAGCACAGCAGCGCCAGGCGAGCGCCGCTTTCGCAGCATATGTCAGCTCGTCGTAGCAAGTGCTGACGACTGGGCGCTACAGCTCGCAGCTGTGTCGTTCGTGAACGCACTGCTTGCATCGATCGCAAGTCCAGCGCATCGCGTCGCCATTGATGATGACTTGGCACACCATGGACTACTCGTTGCATTGCGCGAGAGCCGAGCGCGCGCGAGTCGGCAGCATCAACTTGGAGCGTCTGCGCGAGACGGATCCGACGAGTTGGTGAACGCGATCGACAGCTTTCTCGACCGGCACCAAAGCGACTTGCGTGCGTGCGAGCGTGACGACGCAACGAGCTGCACGGTCACGATCACTCCAGGACAGCCAATAGCGCATGATGACAAGGTTGCAACTTTGCACGAATCTGTCGACGCTTCGAGCGACAACAGCGCACAGCCAGAGACACCTGACGTCAAGCACTCGGACGCAGAACATCCCGAGCAACTGTCTGCGACTGTCAGTGGCAACGACGAGAGTCAGTCACATGCGAGCGACGCTGATGCCGATGTGGACAACAACCTTCCGGCGGTGGAGAGCAACTCGGTTGACCAGACAGACACAGCCGACACGAACACTGCGAGTGCTAGCGACTCTCAGGCGGAACAGATCGCGAGCGTTAGCGTCGAGATCCGTCCAGAGGAGACAGAAGCCTTTCCGTCACTGACGACGCTGCAATCGTCTCAGCAGCAGGAGCCCACACATCAACTGCAAACGACGGTGGTGCAGAGCCTCGTGCAACAGCTTGCGTCCCAACAGCTCGATTCCGCGACGCGCGACAAGGTCACGCGTGTGCTACAAGCGCTTGTCGAGTCGCTGTCGCCCGAGTCATCAAAGGGCTTGGAGGTCGTCAATCAGCTCGAGCGATCGCTCTTTGCACCACCTTCGAATCAGTCCGAGACGCCAGCACTGTCGGCCGACACAAACTCCGAGAGCGTCGACCCGCTCCAGCGCGTTCGGAGACGTCTGCTGTCCGGATTCGGAGACGCTGGGTCGTCGCATGCTACTCCAGCTTCGCCCGAGAAGACTTCAGTATCCAAGCCGTCTTCGCTGTTCCAGAGCTTAGAGAACTTCTTCAGTGGCTCCCCAGCGTCGACACCGTCCAAGCCGATTCCAGTTACTACCGACGACCGCGGGGAAACCGGTAGTGACGCGCACATGTGCGGCTCGCCGATCGCCGAGACCGACGACAATGATGACACAAAGCAACCAGCGATGCCAAAGCTCACGCTGCCGTTCTTCCAGAGCTTCCGACGGGGTCCGGGTCTCGGTGCGACGCCAGCGAGTACACCGATCGCGACCGCGAGTGTGCGCAAGGATGCAAAGCGCCACAGCTTTGCAGCGTTCGCGTCAGCGCCAATGCCGAGCAGCGCAATCGGCCACTCGACACAGCCGCCAGTCGACACCTCTGCGCTTCCGGCGCTCACGCTGACGCCGTTGGTCCCAGCAACCGAGTCGTCGTTGCCGTCGCTGCTCGCAGTGGCGCTACCGACTCGACTCGAGTTGGCGGACGGTGTCGTCGCCAATGCTAATGCCAGCACCTCGAGCACGGACGTGCGCAAGTTCCGCAAGTTGCTCGCGATGGGCGCGCCACGAGCAGCCGTGCGCGCAAAGATGCTGCAAGCTGGGGTCGACCCAGACCTCCTGGACGAGAAACAGGGGTTCGATGCGCCGTCGCTGCCGACACTTCCGCTTGCTGAGGTCCATCCACTACCGAACACAGCAGTATCTGCAGTCCCCGTCACGGCAACGAGCGAGTCGGAGCCGACCGCTCCGACTTTGCCGTCTGGTCCAGACATCTCTAAGTTCCGCAAGCTGCTGTCGATGGGAGCGCCACTTGCAGCAGTAAAGACAAAGATGGTACAGGCTGGACTCGACCCAGCGCTGCTGAACCATAAGATCGGCTTTGCTGAGTCCGCGTCAGGAGCTACTACAACGCCCCCTGCTGCTCCAATTGATGTCAAGGTCGACGCTGCACCAGCGATCGAGTCTGCACAAGGCGCGGATGTGTCCAAGTTCAAGAAGCTGCTGAGCATGGGCGCTCCGCTTGCGGCTGTGAAGGCAAAGATGATGCAAGCGGGCGTAGACCCAGCGCTTCTCGACGGACCGTCGCCTGCAGTTGCTCCGCCTGCTACGGCGCAGCCTCCTACTCGCATCGTCCTCGTAAAGGATGACCCCGAATACGCCAAGTTCTTCAAGCTGCACGCTATGGGTGCACCAGCTGAAGCCGTGAAGGTTAAGATGCGCCAAGCGGGGCTCAATAGCGACCTCTTTGACACCCCGAACGCCGAGGTCCCAACTAAAGGTGACACGAGTCAGGCGCCGGCAGTCGTGACTCCAACAGCAAAACCGCAAGTGCTCGTGAAGGACGATCCTGAATACGCCAAGTTCTTCAAGCTCTTGACGATGGGAGCGCCAGCGCCGGTCGTGAAAGCCAAGATGCAGATGGCAGGACTCAAACCTGAACTGCTCGACACACCAGACGCCGTGCTTGCGGGATCACCTGACGAAGCGAGTCAAGCGGTACCCCAAGTGCTCGTGAAGGACGACCCGGAGTACGCCAAGTTCTTCAAGCTCTTGGCAATGGGAGCACCAGCGCCAGGTGTGAAAGCCAAGATGCAGATGGCAGGACTCAAGCCTGAACTGCTTGACACTCCTGATGCGGTGCTGAATCCACCGCATGCGGCAGAGAGCAAGCCGCAGGTGCTCGTGAAGGACGATCCAGAGTACGCCAAGTTCTTCAAGCTCTTGGCAATGGGAGCACCAGCGCCAGGTGTGAAAGCCAAGATGCAGATGGCAGGACTCAAGCCTGAACTGCTTGACACACCCGATGCAGTCCTTACGCCAGCGACTGCAGCAGCAGCGACTGCACCCGCAAAGCCCGCAGCACCTCCGGCACGGCGCGCACACCTCGCAATCTCGATCAATCCACCGGTCAAGCCAACGACTCGGTCGTTCTACTGGCAGCAGCTTAAGGGCGACGTGATCCGAGGCACGATCTGGGAAGAGATCGAGCGCGAGAGCGCGGCGCAGAACAACAACGACGCGCCAATTGTCCTGAGCGACACGGAGCTCGCCGTGCTCGAGTCCGAGTTCCCGCCGCCGCAGGCAGCGCCTGGTCCCGGCACGCGTGGCCGCACGAACTCGGTCGATCACACTGCAACAGGGCTCGCGTCGCCGATCGGCTCGCCGCGCGTCGTCTTCCTGATCGACCGCTCACGCGCAAACAACATCTCGATCATCATCAAGCAGTTTCGCATCAGCAATGCGGCGCTGCGCGAAGCGATCATGAAACTCGATGCGAACGTGTTGTCACTCGAGCGCGTGCAGGGGCTCTTGAAGATCATGCCGACCGAGGAGGAGATTGCTGCGATCGTGGGCTTCCAGGGCGACGTACTCACGCTGAACGAAGCCGAGCGCATCTTGAAAGAGCTCATCTCAGTCCCACGTCTGAAGCAGCGCATGGACGCGCTGCAAGCCAAGCTGCAGTTCCCAACGCTTGTGCGCGACCTGCAGGCCAAGGTCACGAAGCTCCGGACTGCGAGTCTCGAGATTGCGCAGAGCTCCGAGTTTCGCACGACGCTGTCTGTCGTATTGCAGGTCGGCAACAAGATGAACAAAGGCACAAACCGCGGCGACGCCAAGGGCTTTCGGCTTGGCGACTTGACGAAGCTCGCACAGCTCAAGTCGGTCGACAAAGCCGTGACGCTTCTGCACTTTGTCGCGCGCATGCTCCGGCTCAAGCGCGGCAACGTCGTGCGCCTGAGCGATTCGCTCGCGTCGCTCTACGACGTGCAGAACATTGCGATCCCTGAGCTCCAGGGCGACATGGCCAAGATCACGGAAGTGACCGACAACGTCGGCAACGAGCTCAGTGCACAGAAGCTCAAGAACTCGATCGAGGCAAAGGAGAGCTGCGACCAGTTTGTCAAGGTCATGGACGAGTTTATGGACACAGCGAGCGCAACGACAGCAGCGCTCAAGAGCGAGCTCGACAGCACGATGCAGCTGATCAAGGACACGATGACGCGCTTCGACAAAGACACCGACGCCGACGAACCTGTAGCGAGTACTGGACCACCGAGCGCGGCGTCAATGGCGAGCGCGTGCGAGTTCTTTGGCACCGTGTACGAGTTCAGCGTCGCGCTCGTGAAAGCTGACCGCGAGAACGAGCTGCGGCGTCTAAAGGAAGAACGCCAGCTCAAGCTGCAGCAGCAGAAGAGTCAGTTGCCTGTGCGGAGCCACTCGTCTGTGGACCTGCTCAGCGGTCTGCCTGGCCGTGGCAAGGGCACAGCAGCGAGCGACGCGGCTGGACCCGAGACGCCCGACAGATCGCTGCTCAAGAAATCAGACGGCGGCGAGTCCAAGATCCCGGGTCGCGGCATTGCGGGTCTCGGCATGTCGCCCGTCACGCGGTCGGTTAGTATGAGCGCGATCGTAGAGCTCAAGCCGATCGAGTTGAATCTCGAGTCGCCAGCAAAGCTAGCTGCGGCTGCCAAGGCAGTGGTGCCAGCACCAAGTAAGAAAGCGACCAAGACGCCGGACAAGGCTGCTAGTGCAGCAGACAAGAGCAAGCTGAAGAAGGCAAATGACAAGACCGACACAGCGACAACATCGTCCAAGCCGCCGCACTCGACGTCGCGAGCGACCACCAAGCGTGAAGAGCCAACGAGTGTCAGCAGTAGTACCAAGGCTGGCAAGGTGCCACCGTCAAAGGACAAACCCAAGTCGAAAGCAAAGACGATGATGGCAGTGCCTGGGAAGATCATTAAGGCGACGAAGCAGAGCACGACGATGCTCTCGCCACAAAAGATCGCGCCGACAGCCGGCGCAGCAGTGTCGTCTCCAGGCTCGAGCCGCCGAGCGAGCGACACTGGCGACGCAAGTAGCAGCAACAGCAGCGCGTTGTCGTCGCTCAAGAAGATGGCCAACTCGTCGATCGAGAAGAGCAAGCGCCGCGCAGGCTCGAGCGAGCGCATCGTCCCGTTTGCTGATGTCACGTCGACGCTCGAGGACATTCGCAACAAGCTCGAGCGCAAGCACAGCAGCGGATCGCGCCGCGCGAGTGCGAGCGCCAAACCCGAGACAAGCGAGAGCGAGACAGACCTATTGCTTGGTAACAACAACAGTAGCAGCTCGGCGTCAGCGTCGCCAGACAAGCCGGACGACTTGATCACGGACGCGGCACTGGTGCAGGCTGTTTTGTAACAAATGTATCTCTATCTTCCCCGCTCATCACTACCATCACTGTGCATGCGTTGTCGATGGTTTTGCTTCGGTTCTGCTCCATCTTCCTTTCTCATCCTCAAGCCGGTCGCTACAACTATGCGATGACCTTGAGCGACCATTGGCACTGACAGTTTTGCTTGTGGAACAGACTTGCTGTTCCTTCAGGTGCAATTAGTGCCCAAGCAAGCATGTGCTATGCCATTGATCTCCAGCAGCCATGCAGGAGGCGTGCGCATATACAGCGCTGCATGCCATCGCTGCTGCAGCTGCTACTTGCTCTGCTTTGCCTGCTGTCAACTGCCACGGCGAGCACGACTGTCGCAAACTCGACTACCAGGTTCGTCCAAGCACTTGCCATCCCATCTCGTAGATAGATGGTTGCATCGACTCGCAGCTGACGTAGTGCTGTCTGGCCCAGTCACAGCTGTCTAGCAGACGACATCGAGCGCAGTGCGTTTCTCGATGTGGTCCTACGACGTGGCGAGCAGCTTCAGCTCCAGGAGCAGACGCACGAGATCAGTGAGTTGCGACACCGACGACTCGCAGCCGCATCAGCACTCAGTCGCTTCCGCGCAGTCGAGAAGAAAGGCATGCGCGGATTCCTCGAGGGCGGCACGTTCCTCGACTCGAGTCCAGCTGCGTGCGCTACGCAGTGCGTAGCAGACCCACAGTGTCTCTCGTTCGACTTTGAGACCGTCACGCTCGTGTGCTACGTCTCGTACACGGACCGGTACGCGCATCCCGAGGCGTTCCTCGACTTTGCCTCGGGCGTCTACTACGAGTGGCAAGGAGTGATTGCAGCCCCCGAGCTCGAGCCGAACGGCGGACTCTTCTCGACACAGATCGCAGCGAGGCTCTTCACGAACAAGCTTAGCGCAACGATCTACTACCGTGTCGAGTCGCTCACAGTGGCAGCAAACCTGACCGTCACGGCAGACAACTTGTTCGGCACGGGGCAGAACTTTAGCGTCGCAACAGACGGCGACATGATCACCTTGCCGCCGTACCCGTGCAAAGTCTACGCGATGGCCGTAAAAGATGGCATGACAAGTAGCGCGGTCTTCGAGTCGAGTCCATTCAGCATCTTTGGTACGTACCGTCCGCTCGTGGCCGTTGTTGACAAGCATGTTGTGTGTGTGTGTTGGTGAATGCTTGTGTGGTGAAAGCTGACCACACATGCTGCCTTCATGTCGTGCTCGTACACCACTACTGTCCCAACTTCCATCCATGACTCGAAGCACCAAAGTACGCATTTCTCGTGCCGTACTTCAACGGCCAGTTCCACGGTCGCGTCGTGCGTCTCAAGCTCGACGTGAAGGGCAAGAAGCGACCGCGACCTGCGCGATTCCTCGAGTTCAGTGACTACGAGTCCGAGAACGGCATTGGACCATACAGTGACCAAGTCGACGTCGTGAACCTCACGACACTCGATCCAGACTTCAAGGGCTTCTACGGAGGTCTCACGGGCTTTGCCGACACGCCATACGTGAACGAGACGTACAACGTATCAGCAGCAGACGATGCAAACTACAAGGAGCTCAAGTGGCGTCTTGTGTTCGAGCCGCACTACACGCCGCACACTGCGCACGTGGGCTTGGGCACACCTGCACGCGTGCTGCAGAGCTCCGAGTACCTCTACCTCGCGCCGTACTTCAACGGCGAGAGCTACTTGGGCACGATCGTGCGTATCCTCACGTCGACGTTCTGCGACACGCCGTACATCGAGCAGCTGAATCTGACAAAGATCGACCCGGACCTCAAGGGCTTTCGGTCGTCGTTCACCGATGGCACGTTCGCGTACTTTGTGCCACATGAGAACGAGCACGGTCTCTTTGGCAAGATGGTGCGCATCCGCATGAACGACTTTAGCGCGAACGGCACGACCGTGCTCGACCTCGCGGCGATCGACGCACGCTTCGTGGGCTTCAACTCGGCGTACACACGTGAGTGCTCCATGGACGGCGTGTGAGCAGCACTGCTAGCGTCGTAGACTTGAACTTACGAATGGTGCTGCATACATGCGTGACGCAGACAACGGTTACGCGTACCTCGTGCCGATGCTCAAGCCACTCACGGCCGAGCAGAAGACGATAAACTTGCGCGAGTTCCCAGTCGCAAACGCTGGTCTGTTCGTACGCGTGAACCTCACGACGTTCGCAACTGCGGATGCACTGGACCTCGCGAGCGTCCACCCAGAGCTCGTCGGTTTTAGCGGTGCAGTGCGAGGTACGTTCTCATTCGCTACGACTTGCTGCTTGCTGACTACTGGAGTGGAGTACACCGAGTCACGTCTGCGTCTTGCTCGTGCTTGCTCTGCAGTCGCCAACTACGCCTACATGGTGCCGTACATGCGTCGCCGCGTGCCGTGGTCCGTCGAGTTCAATCCGTACTCGTCGTACGTGGCGCGCGTGGATCTGCGCGACTTTCGGTCGGTCACGTACCTCGACCTCGCACTTGTCGACGACGACCTCCGGGGTTTTGTGCGCGGCTTTGCGTACAAGCAGTTTGTCTTCTTCGTTCCGAATCGCTCGAAGTACTACACCCCAGGCACGATGGCACAGTCTGGCAAAGTCGTGCGACTCGACACGACTGCGTTCTCACGCGACGGCGTCTCGGTGCTGGATCTTGCAGCCGCGTCTCGCAGTCAGGTCCCGGATCGTCCAGACGACTCGCTACGTGGTTTTGGCGACGGCTTCGTGTCGGGCAAGTACGGTTACTTTGTGCCGTACTTTGACGGCCGCGTCTTCTCGGGCAAGTTGTGTCGCATCAACTTGGACAAGTTTGACGAAGTCCAGGTGCTCGACTTGACGCAGCTCGACGAGCACCTGCGCGGCTTCTCAGGCGGCATCCTCTCGCGAGTGCACGAGGAACTCGACACTGATCTCTTTGGCGAGTTCGAGATGCGCCAGGGCACGACGACGTCCTATGAATACGTATACTAGCGAGTGTACGAGGACGTCACGATGGAGTTCACTAGTACCCAAACACGCGGATGCGGAGCGTCTCGCCTCCTTGCTCGCTATCGGTGATATTGCCAGCTTCAGTCGCGCTGCTGCCTTCAGCGCCAACGTTCAGCACGTACGAGCCGTCGCCCTGCTTCTTGTCATAGTTCCACGTGCCACGAAAGCGGTTCCCGTCGAGGTACGTCATGACACCGTCGCCGTGGCGTCGACCTTCGTGGAACGTGCCTTCAAACACCTTGCCATTTGCGTACACGATCTTGCCGCGTCCTTCGCGCACGTTCTCGACCCAGTCGCCTGCATACACGTCGCCTGTGCTCGCGCAGTGGAAGCTACCGACGCCGTGCTGCATCTCATTTGCAAACTGGCCTTTGTAGACATCACCGTTTGGCCACGTGAACGTCGCGTGACCGTTGCGTTTGCCGTAGACCCAGTCGCCGTCGTACACTGTGCCGTCTGCGTAGCAGTAGCGCCCGACGCCGTGGCGCCGATCGAGGTCCCACATACCGTCGTAGCTCTCTTGCAGAAGCGTGCTTGGGCTCCACGTGAACTTGCCATGTCCGTGGCGGCGGTCAGCGACCCAGACGCCTTCGTAGATGTCGCCACAGTTGTAAATGAACGTGCCGACACCGTGCTTCTTGTTCTTTGCCCAGTGCCCTTCGTACCGATGGCCACTCGCGTACACCATCTTGCCCACGCCCTGGATGAGTCCGTGCTCGAACTGCCCTTCGTACACGCTGCCATTACGCCACTTGTAGACGCCAGCGCCGTGCTTCTCGGCGCGAAGGAATTCGCCTTTGTACGCGTTCCCGTTCGCGTACACCATCTTACCCCGCCCCTGCGCGTGGTCGTTGGAAAAGTATCCCGAGAAGACACTACCGCCGCGGAACATGTACGTGCCCTTGCCCTCGCGCTTGTTGTTCGCCCAGCCGCCAATGTACGTGTTGCCGCTCTCGCGGAAGCGATAGATGCCCTTCGTTGCGCCTTCGCCGTGCGCAACGTCGTGCACAAAGTAGCCGTCAAACATGTCGCCGTTCTCGAACACGAGCTTGCCGCGACCGTGCTTCTCGCCGTTCGCGACTTCGCCAACGTATCGGATGCCCTCGCTAGAGATGTAGAGACCCGAGCCGCTCCAGCGTCCGTGCCACCACTCGCCCGAGTACACGGCGCCGTTCGGGTAGAAGCACACGCCGCGACCATGGCAAAAGTCGTTCGTCCACTCGCCTTTGTACACCTCGCCGTCTGCTGTCGCGAGGATCCCGATGCCGTGCGCCTCGCCGTTCACTGTCGTACCGACGAACCGATCGCCGTTCACTTTCTTGAACTTGCCGCGGCCACTCGGTCGATTTGCAACGAACTCGCCTTCGTACTTGTCGCCATTCACTGCAAAGAGCACACCGAGGCCGTGCCTCTTGCCGTCGACGAATTGTCCAATGTACCGCTCACCAGTCGAGAGCGTGTGGATGCCAAGTCCGTGCTTCTGCCCAGTGCGCCACTCGCCAACGTACTCGGTCCCACTCGCGCTCTGGTAGATGCCTTTGCCGGACCGTAGGTTGTCCTTCCATTGACCTGTGTACTTACCACCGCGCTCGTATAGGATCTCGCCAAAACCGTCAAAGCGGCGATCGTGCGCCCGAAAGTCTCCGACGTACAGACTCCCGAACGGCAGCAACGTCTTCGCAAGTACGCGACTCTCCTTCACGCGCCGCTGCACTGCTGTGATCCACTTGATGTCCATGACTGTCGGATCGAGTTGTGCGAATCGCTGGATCTCGATGTCGTCTTCCGACATCGCCACTGCTGAAGACACTGTCGATCCAGTACTGGTCAATGACGACCGAGTCACAGCTTTTGTTGCTCCGCCGCCAAACGCCAAGCGATTCTTCTGGCGTCGTGCACGCGTGTGGTAGGTGTCCTCTTGTGCCACGCGTTCGGCCCACACCGCCATGCGGTGCTGCTGCATCTCCTCCTTCTGCCGCTTGAGCTCGTTTTCGGCATCTTTTGCTTCTTTGACTGCATGGAGGTGCGTCTCGCCTGGTCCGAGGATCTCGCCCGTCGCAGCGTCGTGGCTGCACTTGCTCTTGCAGATCGGGCACTCTGGGAACGACCACGTCGAGACCCGCGCGAGGCACACGGGGCAGTACCAGATATGCAGTGTGCGGCAGTGCTCGTGGATCTCGTGGATCGTCTTGGCGACAAAGTCACAGTTGGGCCACTTACAGCGCAGAAAGTCGGCGTACGGCTCGGGCGGGAGCCACTGCGAGTCGTGCGTGAAGACGTGGAAGTAGAAGTGCTCGTTCGTGTGCGAGTCAATTAGCTCCTGCCAGTTCTTGACCGTGCGCACGACGCGAGAACGCGCGAGCAGGAGCTTGAGCGCCACGGGGCTGTGCAGGACTTGCCGCAGCTTGCGCCGCTCACGTACAGCGAGCTGTCGTGCAAATAGGCCGCGCGCGATACACTGGATTTTGATCGCTGCGCAGTGCCGCCGACGCGCGACTGCAGCGACGCATCGGCCACGCCAGCCGCGGTAGCGGCTCTGCAACGCTGTCGCGACGAAGTTCTTCATGTTGCGCTCGATCTCCTCGCGCAGCGCATTTTCACGCCGCAGCTCGCGCTCGCGTGCATCGATCGCTGCGACGCGCTTCTCGTACACGCGCTCGTACAGCTGCTTGCGCCGGTACTGATCCACAAGGTCGAGCATCGCTCCAAAAGACATGCAATCAAATCATGTTCAACATGTACACTGTGCTGAAATGTTTTGGTTTCACAAAACTGTGTCAGTAACAATTAGAGGTGACTAAAGTACGTACAGATGTAAAACAATATATTGCTGAAAACACAAAAATGACCTAAAAATAAGATCGTAGTGGGGTTTAACAGCTGGGCTTTGCAAGAGGTGAAAAACAGCGTACAGAGCTCAATAACTGTATATAATACACATAAGCGTTGCAGATTCGATCATGAATAAAAGATAGATTGGTTTTACACTGGATTGGTACACTCCACTTTGTCATACATTCAAGCAAATACATTCTGTATTCATGTACAGTCATCTCTCTCAGTACTGCGGTCAAAACATATGGAAAATAATATTCAGTTTTGAAGGGATAATTAACATGAAGATATAAAAAATCGCAGTATCCGAAACAAGGCTTCTTTGTATTCAGTTTGAAGTGAGACGCAG
>JAADWX010000331.1:0-26120 GCA_023336405.1 Globisporangium echinulatum | reverse complement strand
GTCACGTCGTGCTTTATCGCTCGACACTGCGAACGAAAGTGCAACATCATCGCTTTGTTGTTCGCCCAGTTGCGACTGTCACCATGCGTTTAGACAGACGCGTTAAATTTACACCAAAACGTGAGTGTTTGCCCATACTATAGTGGGCAAACGGAGCGTTTGTTCTTAAAACGCACTTGATCGACTCTTAATATTCAACGTATTCGTAAAATGGAGACACGCATGCAGTCTGAATTACACAAAAAGGGGTCTAATTTAGCGAGCCTCCTATAAATACGTCAATTTGCAATTCAAATTAGACCTTTTGAGTGACGATGACAGTATCTCAAATGGATATTATTTGCATTATAAAATACCATAAATATTTGAGTCTACTATTTGTAGGAATGTAATATTTCGATATGATAAATGCACATTCGAAGTCGTCACAAGCAAGGTGCTCACTGTGCCATGACCACAGCATTCTCATCTATGCCTCCAGGTGTGTGCATGACAACAACGTACTTCGAACGCAGCCGTGGCTGGATCTGTAGTCGAGACGGTAGCGAGTTGACTCGCCAAGGCAGGCCGCGTCGACGCACAGCTCCAAGCAGCCATCACGTTGACGTCACCCTTTGTGTGACAGCGCACTCGGCGTGATGCGTGGGATACGAAGACGCTCAATGTTACCGACTCGACTCACTCGCTCACTCGAATCATCGCGGACGAAGCGCGTCTTGTCAAGCGAGTCAAGTCAGATCAAGAAGCGAGGTACACAGGTTGCAAATCGTTCCAGTGCACGCTGCATGTTGTCGCTACTGAAGTGTCCCGGCTATACACTCATACATTGCGCAAGTCACTCGGGGTGGCCATCAGCCTCAAGCGTGACGCGTTGCGTGCAGGCAAGCGAGATCGACTGCCGCTGACGGATGCAACGACACTCACGTGCGTGCGCAACGCGGGCAAGAAGACGACTCAGTCAGCGCATGCACGCACAGTCTGCTCGGACACAGATCCGCAGCCTTCGACGAGATTGGTTGCGAACAAGCGAGCGAGTCTGAAGCACAACGAGCGGCGCCGACCGTTTCTGCCCAACAGCGACGCTTCCATAGATGCCAATGCCCGGCTTTGGTCGTTGTGTGCTATCCCTCGCGTCGTCGTTGCCGTCTCTACTCTCGCGTCTCGTCGAGTTCGCAGTGAGTTGCAGAGCGCCGTGATGCCGCGGAGGTCGATGTTGTTGGTGTTGGTGTTGGTGCTGTGGCGTCTTCTGGTGCCGAGTCACGACTGCGGACTGGGCTTGAACCTCGGACGTGCACCTGCACCAGCACCGACGGTGTCGTTTGCATAGAGACGGCGCCATGTGGTCTTTGTCAAACAAACGAATTTGACCACTACAGAACACCAGAAAATCGGAAGCAACAAAGACAACAAACGTGTTCGAGTGTCTTCATGCAGACATCAAGCAGTGAGGATATGAGAGAAATGAGGACAATGGACATAGTGACCAAACAAGGCTGATGGTGCAATGCATGTGTCGCGCTTTGGCGTCCACACTCTTTTTGTCTAAAACTTGCTGACTACTCCCTCCTCCTCCTCTTGACCTCGTCGCCTGTGTCGTAGCCTGGACCAAGACATCGTTGCAGCAGCTGTGCGCGCGGACCAGTCTCTTGCAACACAAAGCGCAGAATGCTAGCTTGTCCCTCGCATTCGTGATCTATTGGTATTACAAGCGAGAGAAAAGCAAGGGAATGAATCCGCAATCGCACTTTTCAAGAGAGCGTGTGGAAGCCTCAAAGGGAAAACCAAAACAACGGCAGCGGCAGCCAAGAAGATCGATCGAGAGACTCGGCCAGTGTGGAATTTGCGCCAGAAGCCTCAGAAGCCCCCTCGTTCCAACCTCTTCCTCTTCCTCTTCGGCAGACCGACCTCTCCAGTCTCCTCCTCGCCGCAAGCACCTCTTTCCCCAGCAACCATGGCGACGAACCTCACGGTACGCGCGCTCGCATGACGACGTTGCTATATGAACCAATGCATATGCGCTTGGATGTCGCTATGTATGACTCGACTGTCTCGCTAACGAAACCTTCTCTGCCTGATCCATTCTATCGATCCGCTCGATACATACACACAGACATGGAACATTCACGATGAAGTGAAGATCCGCTACACCGAGTCGGGTGCTGGCGCGATGCCAGCGCGCACGGTCCAGCAAGCATTCAAAGACACGGTCGCGAAGCACCCGAACGCAAACGCACTGCACGTCAAGCGCGACGGCGAGTGGTACGTTGTTTTGTTGCGTACGATACGACTATTCTCGTTTTATCTTGGTTCTCTCTAGCCTACTTGTGCAGCCAACTCACTGATCTTTCGGTATATACAGGGTGTCGTACTCGTTCCAGAAGTACTACGACACGTGCTGTGCGTTTGCAAAGTCGCTGCTTGCAGTCGGCCTTGAGCGCTACGAAGCCGTGAGCATCATTGGCTTCAACTCGCCCGAGTGGGCGATCTCGGACGTTGGTGCGATCTTTGCCGGTGGTGTTGCAGCTGGGATCTACACAACGAACAACCCACCAGCGTGTGAGTTTATTGCAAAGCACTCGGACTCGGTCGTCGTTGTCTGCGACGGCGTGACGCAGCTCGAGAAGTTTGTTGCGATCGAGCAAAACCTCCCAAAGCTCAAAGCGCTCGTGATCTACAACGAGCCCGTGCCGGCAGGGCTCCAGTGCAAGGTCCCCGTGTACGCGTTTGACGACTTTCTGAACGTCGGCAAGGACGTGAGCGATGCGACGTTGGCCGAGCGCATGGACGCGCAGAAGCCCGGCAACTGCTGCACGCTGATCTACACGTCCGGCACGACCGGTGACCCGAAAGCCGTCATGATCTCGCACGACAACCTCGTGTGGACGATCCTGAGCGTCGTTGGCATGATCAAGCACCACTTTGGCGTCCAGATGTCGAACAGCGACCGGCTCGTGAGCTTTTTGCCAATGTCACACATTGCCGCGCAGCTGATTGACATCATGCTGCCAGTTGTCTGTGGTCTCCAGAGCTACTTTGCGCAGCCGGATGCACTCAAGGGCTCGCTTGGTGTGACGCTCAAAGAAGTGCGTCCGACGTTCTTCCTCGGTGTCCCGCGCGTGTGGGAGAAGATTGCGGAGAAGATGTGGGAGATTGCAGCCCAGACAACCGGTATCAAGAAGCGCATTGCGACATTTGCGAAAGACAAAGCATCGCAGAAGACCGCGATGGCGCAGTATGGCAAGTCGGGCGGTGTGCCGTGCGGCTTTGGCATTGCGAACGCGCTCGTGCTCTCGCGCATCAAAGAAGCGCTTGGTTTGGACCAAGCGATTGCGTGCTTTTCAGGCGCTGCACCGATCAGCCGTGAAGTCGTCGAATACTTTGGGTCGCTCGACATTCCGCTGTACGAGTTCTTTGGGCAGAGCGAAGCAACGGGTCCACAAACCGTGTGCATGCGCGGGAGCTGGAAGATTGGCTCGTGCGGCCAGTCGATCGAAGGCACCGAGACGCGCATTGTCCCTGAGACGGACGAGCTCATCTTTGCTGGCCGCAACATCATGATGGGCTACCTCAAGGGCGAGCAGCAGACAAAAGACACGATCGATGCCGACGGTTTCCTGCACTCGGGCGACTGCGGGAAGCTCGATGCTGACGGCTTCATGTCGATCACGGGCCGCATCAAAGAGCTCATTGTCACGGCTGGTGGTGAGAACGTCCCGCCGATTCTGCTCGAAGATACGTTGAAAGAAGAGGTTCAACTACTTTCAAACGCCATGGTGATTGGCGACCGTCGCAAGTACTTGACGGCACTCGTGACGTTGCGCGTTGAAGTCGACTCGGACGGTGTCCCAACCGACCGTCTTGACAGCAAAGCGCGGTCGTTGCTTACTGAAATTGGCAGCAACGCAACGACGGTTGCGGAAGCAAAGGCCGACCAAAAAGTCAAGGAGTACATTGACAAGGGGCTCAAGCGCGCGAACTCGCGTGCAACGTCGCGCGCGCAAAACATTGGCAAGTACAAGATCCTCGACACGGACTTTTCGATCCACGGTGGCGAGTTGACGCCGACGCTCAAGACGAAGCGCAAGGTCGTGCTCGAGAAGTACGACACGATCATCGAGGAGCTCTACGCGTAGGTCTAGCAGTTGCAGTCGCAGTCGGTGGCGATGTCGGCAGTGTGTGAAGCGCGAGTTTGTCGGGTTGTACGATGATTGCGCTTGCGCGCGATCAACAGCGCAGCTGCTGCCGTTGAGTCCCTCTGTATAGTCTTGCAACAAATCGTTTGTATATGATTGTTTTTCTTTATCATGGGTTGTTTGTTGTTGCTGGTGCACTTTTGCTGTTGCACTTTTGCTGTTGCACATCACCTGATCGATCGTGGACAGACAACAATTGCAACACACAACAACAACACAATCAATGTGCAATTGCGTGATCATTGCGCGTGTTGCTTACGCTCGCAATGTGCGTTTGTCGCGACATTACACTGCGGCTGTAAAACGGCCAGGACCTTGATTGTTGCTTGCGCTCGCAATGTGTGCATGTGTGTGTGGCAAGCGGACAAGTGTGAGGCCATCGACGCAAACAGGCAAGCAGCTACTCTACTGTACTACTCGCTCTTGCTCTTCTTGCTCTTCTGGCGCGCAAGCAGGAGCTTCAGGTGCTGCTCCTGGAGCTCGTTGCTGCGCTGCACGGCGTTGTACACAGCGAGGAGCATGATCACGACTGCCATCATGAGCACATGCGAGAGGTTGAATTTGAACGTCGACGCCTTGCCTGGAGGGATGCGACATCACAAATGTGCAGGGCGTGTCAGCCATCATGTGGATGCGAGACTGTGTCGATGGTCTCAGCCCAGCAGAGCGGTGCCGGTGTCCATGGCACAGAAGACATATCCAGCAGCAGCGACTGCAGATGCGCCGTACACACGTACCGAGCACTTGCTCGAGCGCATACTTGAGCTTGTTCACATCTGCAAGCAACAACACGGTGCACATAAGGACAAGTGCGTGTACGAAGGCGAGTGATGCGAGCAGCTTCACGATAGCAGTCGTGGAACGCAAGACGCACATGGCCGCAACGTCTGCACGATCGGAATCGTCATGTAGTCCTTGAGTCCTGTGTGCGAAGTGCGTGTGCAGCAAGCACGCGGTGCAGGAGAATGATGCACGTTCATCGTCAATATATCTACACACATGCACAGCAAGAAACCTAGAGCACTCGCACGAGCATGCAGCTCGTCGCAAGCCATGCGCCAACGCACCGATCGAGAGGAAACGGAAGAGGTTCTGGAAGTTGAAGAGCGCGACGCCCGCTGCCACGAGTACGAGCGGCGGCAGCAGCACGAGCTGCGGTAGACTCATGTTGAGTAGCACCATCGTGTCGTTTGTCGAGAGGTGGTCGCGATGCTCTTGTTGTTGTTGAGCAAATGATGCAGCAAATGCAGGCAGCTTGTTCAATACTTGCTGTTGTTTAGCAACAAAGTGGCCACGTCACACAATTGCAGCTACGAGTGGACCACATAATGCAAAACAACGTGGCCCACATTAACAACTTCAACCTTGAAGTCAGAAGCTAAATGCAGCCACATGCGCTCGGATAAGATCGAGCGACGACGATATGCATCATCGCGCACCACTTCGACGTCTTTGGCACTCTGTGACTACCTGTTGCTGCCTCTTCAACGCACGAGCGCGCCCACTTACACTTCACATCGACGTACCAACGCACGCAGACAAATAAACAACATGGTGATCGGCGGCGGCGGCTCAAACATCCTGCGCGGCGGCAAGCGGTCGTATGACTGCTCGACGCTTGTAGGCAACTTTGTCGAGGAGACGTACCGACCGAGCGCCGTCACGCAGCACTGGGATGGAGGTGCTGTGTACGAGACGAGCACGCGGCAGCAGATGCGCGATGGCGTCGGTGTTCGCACGCGCGAGTTTGGCGGCGGCCTCAAGCGACCGGACGACCCCAAGTACGACTACAGTCAGATCGTCAACGCCGACAAGACACGACCGTCGTCAACGTGGCAGTCGCTCGCGCAGTCTGCGCACTGCAACTCGTCCAAGGTGCGTGCAGCTGCAGTCCACACTCTGCCTTACCGTCTGTCTGTCTCCATCTGTATGTGGCCGTCCTACATAGCGTCCGATACACATACGCATCCATAGAACGACCCAGCGCTGACGCCAGCATGCGGCTATGTATCTGGTTGGTCTGTACATCGTCGTACTAGCCGACCGAGTTTGCTGCACCGCGGGAGCTCAAGGGTCGGCGCATGGCCGACGACGAGCTCGCGCAGTACCGTCAGCGCTGGACCCACGAGAGCGACGACGCGCTCGTGCGCATGCGGTACGTGACCGAGAGCTCAGCAGCGCAGAACGCGGTTGTGGCCGAGCGCTTTCGCAAAGTGCTCACGCACCCGACGCAAGTGACGTTCAAGTAGGCGAGTGCCATATTTGGTCACTCATCACAGATGCTCTTATATCCACATACATGCTCTTATATCCACATACATGCTCTTATATCCACACATAGCGAAATCGATGAACATCGTTGCTCCACTCTGCTGTGACTGTGGCTATTGCGACTCAAAGGCGATCGATCGACAGTCTCGTCTGGCTCTCATCGTGGTCGTGACGACCACTTGCTTGCTGCACGAAGAGCGCCTTACGCGGTCTTCTTGACGCACTGACCCTTGTCGCTGCGAACCACAGAATACACATATAAGAAGCACAATGAGTGTGGCCCACACCACATCACACCACCAGCAGACATACATACACACTGTCAATAGACAGTTGCAAACACGGCGTACGCTCGTAGATCAATGACCAACACGCAGATGTTGTCGAGACTCCCGCGCGCAAACGCTTCGTCCATAATGTGCTTTGCTGCAGCTTGCGCGTCGTCATGCTGCATTGCGAGCTCGGCAGCGTCGTCGTTCGTGATCGTGTCCCACACACCGTCGCTCGCAACAACAACGAACCGGTCAGTTGGTGCTCTTGTATGCGACATGACGTCCGGTTCGGCAACGACAAACGGCTTGAGCATGCGGTCGCCAATTGCGCGCGACACAGCAAGGATGCCTTCGACGCGCCAGACGCCCCAGAACACGACCGAGCCACCGAGGTCCTGCACGCGCTTGCGCTCGTCGGGGCGATTCGGCTTGTGGTCGCTCGTCAGCGCGGTCACGTGGCCCGAGCTGTGCACGAGGATCGCGCGCGAGTCGCCAGCGTGCGCGACAAAGAGCTTGTCGCCCTGCGCGAGCACGACGACTGCAGTTGTCCCGTCTTCTGCGTGCTTGCGGTTTGCAATTTGCAGGTACTGAGATAGTGGAATAGCACATACGAAAGAGTGATAGGACCAGTGAGTTTCTAACAGCGTACGAAAGAGTTATAAGACCAGTCCGTGCATGCACACACGTACCTCTTGGTCGGTGCGTAAGAAGCCGCTCTTGAGTGCAGCAGCTGGATCTTTTGCAAACGTTGGCTCGCGAATGACGTTCTGGCACATCGCTTGCACGCAGTAGCTGCTCGTTTGTGCATACGACCACAGGCAGGCAGGCAGTCAGTAGGCGTCTACACATAGACTGTGGTTCTACGACGAGGCTTCAGCAGTATCGATACAAAACGCACTTGGCTGCGCCGTCGCCGCCGTGACCGTCAAACACGCCGTAGAACGAATGCGTTGCGTCGCCATTGAGATCTGCGACCGCGGTGTGGCGATCTTCCATATACGGTCGACGGCCCTAATGACGACAACGAGTAAGCAAGCACGAGCTAGTCAGCGAGCTACAGGTATACACGTATACACACAGACGCATACACACCTGCATCTGTGCGATACCGTAGCGGTAGTGCACATTCGGGTTGATTGGTGGACACATCTGCAGCTCATACGGCGCGAGGTTCGATCGCCAGGACGCGACGACGACTTTGAGGAAGCCGAGCACGAGCACGCACAGCAGTGCTTGGCTCACGACGCTCTCGCGCACGATCCGTGCCATCGCTTGCATGAAGTCGAGATTGAGCACTGTGGCCATGACCGCGTGGATCTGTGAGCAAGTGAGCGACTTGCGTGGAGAGACCACTGGGCGAGCAGCTACGGCAGGAGAGAAGGAAGGGAGCGAGGGAAGGGAACCACACGAGGGAACCGCCGAGTCGAGCGGTTGAGCCGGGAGTGGAGACGAGCGGGGCGCTCGCTTACTTTGCTAGCAGACACGTTACGGTACACGGCGGGCAGCGTAGTCGACAGCGATAGACAGATCGGCGTCCTAGATGTCGCGGCACCAAGACCCAAGTTGAGCTGCCAATACAAAAGTTCAGCATGGACAATATCGAATGATGTGGCGTACAGAACAAAAAGTGGCACACACGAATTTGGTCTCAAAAGCGAATTTTATCAGATTTTGAGAATGACTAGATCCGAACCTGCGCAGTTTTGTTTTGGCAGTGCGTACATTAGCGCATCAATATCCGCATGTCCGCTATCTACGCGCTGTCGAACAGTGCGCTCATCTCGTCAGCGCCACACGTTCGATCTTGCAGGAATGTGCGATAAATCTGAGTCGCACATCAAACACGAATCGACATCCTGCTCGCTGCTGGCTGCCAAACACTTCTTCTGTGACGCATCTATCAATTGCACTACAACTCAGCCGAGGATCTCGTCGCCGTACGTGAGAACGAGCTCGTGCTCGTGGTCGACAAAGAGCGTGCCGACTGTGAGCTTTGGCAGCAGCGACTGCGCGCGGTCGTTCAGCAAGAAGCTCGCAAACCGCGCGTGCTCAATAGTGCACAGCACGGCAGGATGCGGCATGCGGAGGAAATGACTGGCCAGCAACAGCAGCAGAGCCGATCAGTATACAGGGCCGTTCGTCAGACGCTATGACGTGTACACACTAACAAGACTACTGGTGGCGAGACGTTAACGAGGTGAGCGACGTCGTGACGCACCGCTGTGCGTAGATGCTGTAGCCAGACGCAGATGCAAACACACCGAGTGCGCTCGGCGGATACGAGCCGAGCACGCCCTGGAACTCGCGCAGTGCCTGCACGCCCACGGGCTTGCTCTCGTTCTTGCACTGCGTCACGACCTCGACGTCGAGGTCCGGCAGGCGCCAGACGCCCTGGTAACGTATGTACAGTGAGCGCAAGTGCGAATGCAACAGCACGTGAAGGTGAGCGATAGAGCTGCACGAGCAGGTTTGCTGCAACACCAGTACCTGGTGGTCGATCCCGCCGTCGTTTGACATCTGCGTCGCATGCAGGTCGCACTGGAACGTACGCAGCAGCGCTGCGACTTGCGTCTCGAATTCGATGCCTTTCAGCCTCCGGTCTGCAGCAAATGCGAGCGACTGTGTGGTTTTGTCATCGTGTATATACGCGCGTTGTCGCAGCAGTGGTTTAGCCGCGCGAGTCACCGATGCAACGCGAGCACCGCTGCACACGAGCAGCGCCATTGCGTCGAATGCTGCAGCGTGTCAATTTTGCATCTTTTTAGTAGGACAAGCGAGATCTCTTATAATGCATGAATTGGATCTGTGTAAATGCATATGAGATTACCGACCAGTATTCAGGGTATCAACAGTACACACTGACGCAAGTCGTGGGCGACACAAAAATCGGAGGATCGCCCACGCCAAGCGCCGCCACTGTCTTGTAGCTGCCACTACCGCTCGCTGCCTGCTGCGCACACTGCTCTCCTCTCTTCTCCTCCCCCTCGACGCTCACACACCTCGACACACTCACACACTCGCACGCACGCACGCACATACACACACACGCTTGCGAGAGAGAACGAACAAATCTACACACACGCGCAGTCTTGGACGCGATCCACACAAGCGACTATGTCAGCAGCCAACAGAACAGTGAGCAGCGCGTCGCTCACGATGGACGCTGCTGCGACTGCTGCAACCGAGACCGAAGCCGAGACCGATGCAGGCGATCCAATGCAGCTCCTCATCGTGAATCGGCACGAGACGCGCGAGACGTTCACGCGGTACCGCTTGCAGGAGACACTCATGCTCATGGGCTGTCGCCCGAAAGACGCAGTCGCGGTCACAAAGGAGGTCTTTGCTACGTTTGACAAGTACATCGCAACGCACATCGCAGTCAGTACCGCGGCTGCTGCTACTGTCGATCCTTCTTCCACAGGAGGACTGGCGTCACTACCGACCGCAGACGATCCGTCGTCGTCGTCGTCGTCGTCGTCGTCACCCGAAGCACCAAAACTCGCTTTGCCGTGGCACTACCTCCACCAATGCATCTACTCGTCGCTTGCGCGGCTCGACTATACCAAACCGCACCATCTACTTGACTTCCAGGTCGCGAAAGAGATCACGCAGCGCAACCAGTCGTTTGTTGTACTCCTTGGTGGGACGTCTGGCACTGGCAAGTCGACGCTCGCGTCGTTGCTTGCAGCTCGCCTACGCCTCACAACGGTCCTCCCAACCGACTCGGTGCGTCACATCTTGCGGGCGTTCACGTCGAAAGCCGAGAACCCGTGTGCGTTCGTCTCCACGTACCAAGCCGGCGACGCTTTAACCGAGTCTCAAGTCGCGGAGCTTGCTGTCGCGACCGACGGCGTCATGTCGGCGAACCGGCTGCACAAACGCAAGGTCCTCGCTGGCTACAAACAGCAGAGCGACGTCGTGCTCGAGAAACTCGACGCAGTCCTCACGATGTTTGCCAAGCGGCAGCAGTCGCTCGTTGTCGAAGGCGTGCACCTCAACACGGACCAGATGGTCGAGCTCGTGCGGCGCCACCCAAACTGTGTCCCGTTTGTGATCTACATCAGTAACGAGCTCAAGCACCGTGAACGCTTTGCTGTGCGCGCGCGTCACATGACCGTGGATCCGCAGGCGAACAAGTACATTCAGTACTTTGACAACATCCGGATCATCCAGCGCCACTTGTGCAAACACGCCGACAAGTTTCTCATTCCAAAGATCGACAACACGAACGTCGACCGGAGCATCGCAACGATCCAGTCGACGCTCGTGCGCGTGCTTCGGAAGATCGATCGAGGCGGCGAGCGCCTGCTCGATGAAAAGATCAACAAGATGGTCCTGCTGTCGCGCGAGCACGAGAACTCGATCAAGAAAGCGTGGTCGAGCAAAGGCGTGCGCAAAGCGATGCGGCCGCTCATCAAACAGAAAGTCTCGAAACGACTGCTGTTGCGGCGTCTACTGGCGGAAGAGCAGCAGCAGCAGCAGCAGTTGGATTGTGGTGGCCTGTCGGCTGGTGTAGCGGTCACGCACCACGACTCGTCGAGCGAAGACGAGAGCGACGACGACGACAAATTTGGGCGTCGGAACGACGCCGACGATGAGCTTAATGAGGATGACGACGACGATGAGGACGGACAGACGACGGTTGTCGGCAGTCTGTTTAGCGGCACGACGACTGTCCGCGACCCGACTGCAGTGCCGACTACATCAGGCATTGCAGGGCTCACGGCGGCGGCTGTTTCTGCAGCCGCCTCTGCTACAACAAAGCGCGTGTTCCTCGACGAGATCGAAGAGCACGCAGCTGGTAGTAGCGACAACGCCAAGATGATGCGGTCGCTGTCGGCGGCAATCCGCCAAGCTGCGCTCTGGCGCGCGAGCCAGCCGCTGAGCAACTACGCGGACTGGGAAGCGCTCGCATTGCCGCCGACGCCGAATCGTCCGGACGTGACGTTCTCGGACGTGATCGAGAGCATCCAGGTCGGTGGCGGCGGTCCCGAGCTGCGGCAGCGCTGGAAGTTTGCCGAGCGGCGCAAGTCGTGGATGGCCGGCGACGCGCCGCTGTTGGCAGCCCGCAACAGCTCAGCTGGTGTTGGTGGACATGCTGGCATTGCGAGTCGCGACGGTCGCGCCGACTTGTCCAAGAGCGCGAGCGTTGGACCGACTGGTCTGCCATTCAAGCCGTACGCGCAGAGCCGCTCGACGGCTGAAGCGTCGCCTACAAGCCGCTTGGCGCCGAGCCATTTGCCGCCAGCAGTCGCGTCGGCAAGTGCATCGGCGCCAGCGCTCGTGACGCATGCTGGTGGTACTGACACTATCAGCGCTACTGACAGTGTTCGACCTTCACCTGTTGGTATTGGCCGCCGTTCGCTTGGCGTCGCGCGGCGCGTGCAGTCTTTGCCAGCTGATGCGCTCGACCTCTCGAGCATGGACTTTGACTTGGACAGCATCTCGATGGCCGGCGGCGACGACGACGACGAAGTTGACGATGTGGACGACCGCGTCTCGCTCACGTCGTCGCAGCACGACGGATGTACGTATAGCCACTTGTTTGTCTGTGTGGTTGTGTACATGTGTAGAAGTCTCACCAGCATCGCTCTCTCCATGTGCCTTGGTCTTGGTCTTGGTCGTACGTAGGCATATCGCCACTCGACCACGACGACACGGACAGCCACTTTGAAGTGAGCTCCCAGAGCTCCGTCGAGTGTGGCGAGTGAGCTTAGCTGCCTGCCTGCTTCACTATCGTAGCAGCAGTAGCACTTGTAGTCGTCTAGCTTGGTCATTCTTTGTATGTCAACATCACTTCGCCCAGCTGTCATCGATGTCCACTGCGCTCGCCATGTGGATCGTTCGCAATTGAGCTGCTGAAGCTGAAGCCATGTGGAGGCGCTGATGAGCATTCGATTTGGTATTACCAGCTGGCTCGGTACTGTCGAATGCGAAAGCGCCGAGTCTGTTGCTGTATACGATTCTGATCGTGTCTGCCCCGCCTGGATCCTCTCTGTTCACGAGTGGCAACAACTCGTGCCATCTGTCCTGTCGAGACAGCCACACTGGACACAGCGCTGACAGGCGGAACAAGGGCGGGACGCTCGCACGCACCAACAACGACTACGACACCGATAACCAGGCAAGCCAAGTGTGCGCAGCAGCTCCCTCCTCCTCTCTGGATCTGACAGCGCGCTCGTCCTCTTGCTGCACGAACGCGCGGACGTTGCCTCGTTCCCTCGCTTCCCTCCCTCTCGTCGGCATTCCCTCGTCCCCCTCACTACTCGTTCGTGTCTCGCCTCGCCCCAAAGAGCGCGCTGACACGTGAACACACACACAAACACACACACACGCTTGCACATGGCAGCTGACGGCGAGTACGCGCCAAAGCGCATGGACGCGATCAAGCTTGCAAAGGCGTCGAAATGGGACGAGCTCAAGCGGCTCGTTGACGCCGAGCCACTTACCGCCCAACAAATCGACTCGTACGGCATGCTGCCGCTCCACTGGGCGTGCACCGAGCCGCAATCGATCAGCGAGAGCGTGCTCATGAGCTTGCTCAAAGCGTTCCCGCACGGCGCGCGCACAGTCAACTCGGCCGAGATGCTGCCGCTCCAGATCGCGATCAAAGCGCAGGCGAAGATCGAGTGGCTCCAAGCGCTCCTCGCGTCGTACCCCGACGCCGTGCTCCAGCAAGCGCCGTCGGGCGAACACGCCGTGCAGCTCGCGCGCAAGTCGAACTTGCCAGCGCGATCGATCAAACTGCTCGACGAGATGTTCCAGCACGTGTGCGACAAGAACGGGTACGCCACAGGCGAGCAGCTCAACGGCAGCGGCTACGACGACAACGTACCGACTCAACAGCAGCATGGGGATGCCATGGCAACATCGTCATCAGTGCCGCCACAGCATGTGATGCGCAGCAGTGGCTACGCGACCGTGTCAACACGGTCAGGCAGCACAGCGACGCGCCGCCCTGCTGGCTTCAAGACACGCGCGCTGTCGGACAACGACTTTCAGCTTCATAGCAGCAGTGGTGGCTCGATTGAGTCGATGCGCCATGGCGGCGAGTCGTTCCGGTCGACCGTCGCGTCGAGTCTCAGCAGCTCAGGTAGCCTCTCCCAGCGATCGACACAGTACCAACAGCCGACACAGCAACGGCAATCGAGCCGCGCCGTCGTGACGCTCCCGCCGCGCTGGACGATCGCGCCGAGCTGCTACATCTGCTCACAGAAGTTTGGGCCGTTCCACAAGAAGCGGCACCACTGCCGCAACTGCGGGCAGTCGATCTGCAGCGATCACTCAGCGCGCGAGCGCATGCGCTTGCCGCACTACGGACTGCACGACCGCCATCGCGTCTGTACAGTCTGCCACGATGTGTTGCGCAACGCTGGCCGTGCAGTACCGATACAGGTCCAGCAGACCCAACAGCCCCAACAACAGACGCGCTATGGAAAGCCAGCGCGTCGGTCGGACGAAGCGGCGCCGCGTTTGCCGGAAGGTATCGCAGGCGCGCCGCAGCCGCTCGAGCGCCATGTGTCGGCGCCTGCACGCGCGACGGTCGACAATGGTCCTGCTGCTACCGCAGCGCCACCGTACCAGGGCATCCACGACCAGGTCGCAAGCCTTCAGAAGCAAGTGTCGCTGCTCATGGAGGAAAAGGAGCTCGCCGAGTCGCAGCTCCGCGCACAGGCCGAGCTGTTGAGTGACAATGGCGCGTACGACGCGGAACGACTCACTGGCAGCAGCAGCGCGAGTCGACGAGAGAGCGCCGGCCGCAGTCGCCTCAACTCGTACACGCGCAAGCTTGGCGGTAGTAATTCGGTGACTGACGTCCCGACGCTCCTCAGTGGCGGCTACGGCCAGATGTACGGCTCGTACGAGAGCAGTCGTGGCGGCATGTCGCGCACAAACAGCAGCAGCAGCTTTACGAGGGGCCGCGAAGTCGACATTGATCGCCAGAGCGACGCGCCAGCTTCACTACCACCACCAGCGCCAGTCTTAACGACGCAGTCGATCGATGACGAGTTTGCGCACTTGGCAGTCGCAGTCGACGCGAGCTACGACGCGCAGTCGGACGGCGAGCGACCGACTGACGGCTTTGGCGACTTGCACGACGACGGCGCCGATGACGACGATGACGATGCCGACAGCGAGCCACCCGAGGCGTGTGCTGATAGCAGCAACGCTATCGTTGTCAACGATGATGACCATGACGATGTTGATGACGACGACGACGACTATGGGACGCTACCGGAGATCGACGTGATGGTGAACCTCGGGCTGTCGATGATGGAGCGCGGACTCGCAAGTGCAGCGGTCCAGGCGTTTGTGCGCGCCGTTGACATGTGTCCGCACGACGCGACGCTGCACTCGTACCTCGGTCGCGCGTACTACGCGGACGAGAACCTCGACGACGCAGTCGATGCGATATCGCGGTCGCTCGCGCTCGAGCCGTCAGCGACGAACTCGACGCTCCTCGGCAAGATTCTGTTTGAGAAGGGCGATCATGAGAAAGCGATTGCTGCGTACCAGCAGTCGCTTGCGATCCAAGAGGCCAAGACCGAGTGAGTAGTGAGTTGGGTAAACTGGATCGACACTCGGTCGACTGCTGCTGCAGCCTACTCAGTATCATGTCAGTCCAAGCGCTAGACAGACGGACTGGATACGGAGGGCAGTAGTCAGGTAGATGAGAGAACGAGAGGACGACACAAGGTCTCGACATCTCGTGTCTTGCTGTCAGCACGCAGCAATGCTATGCGAGGCAGAGAGTCGAGATGGACGCGAGATGAATCGGATCGATGATGAATGAATGAGAATGCGTGTGAGTGCGTACATGCTCGGGGCTGTCGGATACATTGTGGATGCACATGAATAAGTTCGCAATGCCAAGAACATTAAACGCATCCGCAGCACACCATTAAATGTACACGACAATGGATCGAAAGAAAAACGATATTGTTGATTTCCCATGGGACAACTAATCATGCTCCTTTCTCCACGCGACACATGGCCATGTTCCTATGTGCGGACTTGAGCTCCTCGTCGCTCACCTTTATATTGCTTGGAGACAGTTGTTGTTTGTAATTTTTGACGACAGCTGGCATGTCGTCGACCAAGTATTCCGTCCCAATAAGTTCTACTTTTGTGATTGACCGACGTTAAGCTGTGGGCACATTGGTTTCCTCATCATGCTAATAAACGGTATTACTTCTCATTCTAAATCATATCCAATGCATGATGCAACATGTCCAAACGACAATTTAAAACATGCCTTTAGTTGTTCCATATTTAGAACATGGGTAATATTGTTCAAGAATCGATCAACTTCGCCATTACATGCAAAGTTACTGAACATCTCCTCGCCTCTCTAGGCCTCAAACCAAGCCCTAGTGCAATAGTACTCAAATCTTCAACATCTGATAATCACACCCTGGTCAAACGCTTCAGCCACCTTCATCTACGCAATTTGATGCTCAGTGAACGTTGCATTTATGCTGCGCACGAGATACCGTTCTTGCGCTATCTGTGCTTTAAATACGCTTCAACAGCCTTCTATACGGTTGAGCATGGTTATGTAGGGCCCAAGTCTCCCCATTCTATTATATTGGCGTTCACAATTCTGGCCTAAGTGAGTTGAGCACGTGCGACGTCATCGATACCGCTGTGTGCTGGGGTGTTATCGGTGAATGCAACAATTATGTTCACGTGACCTATTGCCTTGTACTCGCTGCTGCGCTGGCACGCACTTAACAGATCCGCAACCAACCGCGCAACGGTGCCCAGGGCATGCTCTGTTACACTGGTCACGTATGCTAGCGTTTACCAAACAGTTGGTCTCAACATGTATAGATGACAGTTAGTAAAAATCAACAATTGCGACGTGCTTGCTGGTCACGCGAATGCTGCTCTCTTCGCAATGTGAAAATGAAATTCGAGCAAGTGTGCAACGACTGTGCACTGTGAAGCACAGGTAGCATCTATGTGGCGGGCGAACATGGATCAATGTTTAGAGTTATTTCGCCTTTTGATATTTCGGGTATAACAATTGTGTATACAGTATCACAAGATGTAAACCGTCTGCTGATGCGAACTCATAAATTTCAGTCTAGTATTAAAGGCGTTATATATTTTTCAAGCACTCAGCATTATTTCAGCGAAGTTGCAGATATTTGAGTTCAACAAAATCAATCATTATTGGTAATCACACTGGAAATGACGCTTGTAAGCTCACCTATCCGTCCATTGCTTAATCGGCCAAAGAGTCAGCCATTTGATGTTAGCGATATTGCCTTAAACCCTGTCTGCCAGTAGCTTCGGCAACAACCTGGACGACGATAGCACCACGTCGCCTCACTATTCGCTGTAAAAGATCTGCACAGTGAAACATTTCAAACACATGTTAGATTTTGCGAATCACCATAATTTTGAGGAGAATCCCTGAAATATAACCATACGCTTCTAGTTTGTGCAAGCATCAACCAACCCAAATAGAGTTGTATATTAATTACTAGTACGAGTTTTGCAACTTCAAAATAAATATGCAAAACTAATATATTATTTTGTGTAAACTATATTCAAATACAATTACGGCTTGAGGTATAATGATATACATTGGCCGTTTATGTTTTTGTATCATTGTTACAGCATTCTCATGGCAAGACATTATAATTGTATACTAATGTTGTAGTAAGTTTATATTATATTTTTATTTGCTAACACAATAACTTTTATAAGTACTACTCACGCTCGATTCTGTTAATCGAATGGCTAATTATTTGCTTTGTGCATAAATATGTGCCATTTAGCTATTTTTATTCATGGATGCGGCAAAGTGTTGACCTTGCTCTACAACTGAAGTCTGTCCTCGGGTTGAGACGCCGAAGTTGCATAGGCACGAACTCACACATCGGTTTTTGTTACATCATGAATTGGAAAGTGATGCCAGCAAACACCACAACAATGATCAACATAAATATCTGTTCAAACATATATCTGACGCATGGACAGTAACAATAAGCACGACATAAATATTTAGTGTCGATAGCGATTCCAATCGTACAATTCCAGGCAAGCTCGTGCAACATATCGTACGCATACAGTAGAGGTGGTATACAAATGTTTTATTACTAATCAAACACAACATGTAAGCCAGCGCTAGAGCACGGCACACACGAGCGCGATCGACGCTCATTTCTTGGCGACTCACCACTGCGACGAGCTCACATCTGGCGCATGGACCACGACAGCCGAGTCAAGTCTGGTGCTTGTGACATCGTGCCATGCATCCGCAACATCACATGCTGCCGCCCGAGATCGAGGCGACGCTTTACCGAGCCCGATACCAGTTGGTTCAGCAATAATACAGCCTAATCGCTCGACGCATCTAAGCCGAGCTGACATTTGCTCAAACTTGAGTGCGAGATTATCACTAGACATGTTCCTGAGCGCGGAATAGAGCTCCTCGTTTATAGTATTGCGTGCGATGGAACCGATCACCCACCTACAGCTGTAAGAAGTTGTGCTGCACATTGATTTCCTCACAGTTCTCATTTACGATATCGCCTCGACAGCTGACCTGTTTGTGCCCATGGAATAAACTATAGCTCCTTAAATGCTGGCATGTCGTCACCAACATATACCATTTTAACGACATATTCAAAGCAAAATGCAGCATGTCCCAACGTCAATGCAAAACATGGGTGTACAGATAAAGACGTCACCAGAAATACAGAACTCTAATACATAATTCTGATTGCTGATAAAATTACTCGACCAAACAGCAAATTCAGTTATGACATATTACGAATATTACCCTCAGGTTGAAATTTCACGAACCGATGCACTTGTTGGGGTCCTGCAGCTGACCATTTGCACGTTTATACTGCCAGCCAGACGGTCATGCTCGTTAATGATGCGTCGTTGCCAATTTTAAATTGGTACTAAAGTAGGAACGGGAGCTAATGTAGGAAAGAAAGCACGAGTATGAGCGAGCACAAACACAGCAGATGCGACGCAATTGCATTCCTTTGGGTCGAGTCAGTCAAAAACTGCAGGTCGTTGTACGTCCGCCCAAATGCAAACATTTTACTCGCCGAGTTTAGACTCCGAACGTCGAGTAACACGATCAGGTCTAATCACTGAGCCCGTTTACGCTTAACGGAATGTGAATCTAATTTACATAATGCAATACTAAAAAACACAGGGTGAATACAATAGCTGTTACAAAGGTCCAAAAACAGAGAAAACAACGACGCTGCATCGAGGTGTCTGGGGTTATATAATGTAGACTTTAATTCAATAACCCGTAAGCACTAGCATCAGTACGCGCGGCTGTGCCTTTGTGGCGCTTGTACTTTTATGTATTGTGCATAGCTATGTGCCACTTAATGCCCTTAGTGCGTTTTTGTGTTAGGTTTAATTATGATATACCAACTTGTGCTGAATGTACATGACTTTCGATGACATACAATTTCATGACCTACGTGCAGTATGTGCGAGGCCACAAAAAATCATTAACGCGCTGACAACACACCATCCAATGCGCACGACAACATACCATCCAATTCGCACAACAACAGATAGTAGAAAGAACGACATGAATTGCTTTGACGCGAGCTATTGACGCCAGCTATTCCTGTTGTTGAGTGTTGACAAAATATACGTCAGTAAAATGAGGACGCTCGCCAACATCCACACACATACGGTATGACAAACGGAATGGATTGGATGCGAGTTGTGCCGGAGCTGGTCGAACTGTCAGTGCAGCGAGATTGGAAATACCCAGACAGTGTGCTCTTGACGGTTTTTTTTTGCGTGTGATGCGTACAAGGAGACATGATTCTGTTTACACATGAACCGGCAAGACTCCATTTATGCGAGAGAAGATCTTCGCCTTTAATCAGTAGTTATGGAGCTAAAAAACAGCAACGTTGCGGTTACATGAGTTGTGCAATTCGTTTGGACGAACATATATATATATATATATATAGTGAGAGAGAGAGAGAGTGCTGTGGACAATTGTTGCTATTTTTCATCGTTATCCGCATCGATCAATTTCTCCATCTCAGTGTGAAATTCAAGTTGAGCATACTTTGCAGAGCTTGGCTCAAAACGTTGATGTGTGAAACCGTTCAAAAAATTAAATTAGGCAGCCATCCATTAAGTAAGTCCAAAATCTGGCTGACATGCGTGCTAAATATTCAATTGAAGCCTACATCGATTCATAATCAGGATGCGCATCGTGTAACGCGCTGCAATACGTCTAACGTCTACGCAATACCATTCGATGACTTGTAAGCTCGAGCTAGCGTGCATTTTCTTGGCTTGTGTGTTGTACTCGTTGAACTTGTAAACTCGAACTTGGCAGTATTTTTTGCGTCGCATATATACTTTAACAAACAAATAAAAGCCACCTCTTGGCATGATAACGATCGTCATGCTGATTAACATACATAAACATAAGCTACCTCTTTGTCTCCGCATACGCACAAATCCTCAAAGACCTCACATGGGGAATTGCTCTCGCCAGCGATTCCAAACACGTGATACAAAATACAAACATGACACTTGTGTCTGTATACTTATATTGATTACGCCGCAGTAAACTCAACATCAACGGTCAATCATGCCGCCTGTAAGTCTCGCCAGTGAAAAACTGCAATCCGTGCCAAACAATCCAACAGCAATCGACTTAGCGCGAGTGGCGATCGCCAGAAAAATATACTTACTCCAGTTATAGCAAAGCGGACTAAAAACGGAGGACACGACACTGAAGCTGACGTATCTGGATATATATCGTAGACTTTAATGACACTCATTGAAGCAATTTTTGTGATGACAGATATGATCGCAATTCACATATGCCTATGATGGCTGTAATGCATACATTCCAGTAGTTATAAAACTTCACAGTCGTTGTAACATTTTTATGGTCTGTCGTGAAGAGGTCGCCTGTAATGCATACATTCTAGTAGTTGTAGAGCTCAAATCAATGAGCAACGTCGCAGATATATATGCTGTGCATTTCATTGGACGAATATATATACAAAGAGAGTAAAGACAAGAATTCTATACGTTGTCGAACCGATCCTTTGTTAGCATCATCAATAACTTTGACTTGCATATAATCCGATTTTACAACAAAATATACGCATAAACCACTCAAGTATGTTTCCCCACGTTTGTTCGATCATTGTGTATTGTGCAATTCCCTCCTGTATCGCGCATTCATCCATTGCAGCTGAGTAAGTCTCTTGAAGAGGGGTAAATTATTCTGACGTTGCAGAAGCTCAAATCGAGCATCATTCATCCTTGCATTTACGAACACACACAAGCAAGTTACCACCTTGTGCACACACATATCCTCTCCATCTGTGTGCGCACCGTCACCACATATCCGTCCATTCGTATCTGCGTCAAGAAGAGTACACGACTTTCATGCGCGATCTCTGCGCTTGCTTGCTTGCTTGCGAGATGCAGTCGATTTGGCGCACATTGCTGCGCGTTGAGCCAGCGCTGCTTGGTCGCGTACTGGCGCTGCTCGACGCGCGCGATGCGACCATTGTGCTTGTGTTCGCGCTCGAGTTTGACGACAACGCGGTCGCTGAGCTCGTGCACGAGTACTCACCATTCCAGCTGCGTGACAAGTTGCATCTTCTGTACGCTGCAGCAGCGCACGGCTGCTTTCGCACCGTGCTCAGACTGCGCATGGAAGATCTGTTGCCACGCACCAGAAGGATGTTGGCAGCTACGCCACACCTGTCTGCATTGGCAACAGTGCACGACAGTACCAACTCGCAGCGCGATCTCGCGATGGCGTGGCTGAGTGCGTATCGACCATACGTGTTCCCAGAAACCGTGTTGTACGAGGCAGTGCGCTGCGGGAACCTCGAGGTCGTCGAGTGGCTCCACACGACGACCCTCTACTCGCCGTTCATCGCAGTCGAGTACGCAGCTCGCGCGGGTCAGCTCGCGTGCGCGCAGTGGCTCGCTGACCATGCACACGACGTTCGACATCGTCACTAGCGACGCTCGTACGACGAGGTCGCAGTCGAAGTGACCGCAGCGTACGACCCTGCAGTCGGCATCTTTGCCTGGCGCGTCCACACGATTCAGAGCATTCGGTGCTTGCTACCGTTCACGCGACAAGGCTTTGCGTTCCAAGGCGAGTGCGCTGCGTTTGACGTCAGCGTCGTGAGCGTGCGACCGGGAGCAAGCGGCGAGCCAGCGCTGTACGCGATGGAGCACGGCAACGACGAGCTCTTCGAAGCGCTAAAGAGGTCGCACGCGACGTACAAGTGGCCGTTTACGCACCAAACGCTCGAACATGCAGTGAAACGCGGTCGACTTGATGCGCTCCAGTGGATGATCGAAGACGGTGGAGCAGTCGAGTACGACGTATCCGAACTCGTGACGACAGCCGCGATGTCGAACCGAGTCGCAGTACTCGAGTGGCTCGTGACGCGACTCGATAGTGCCTTTGAGTTCTCGTTCGAGCTCTTGCGGGACGCGATTTGCGCCGGGAGTCTCGAGGTTGTGCAGTGGGCATACGAGCGCTACTCCATGCTCCCAGTCGGCGACGAGCTGACGCAGCGCATCGGAAGCAATGTCAGCACGCCCGCCATCGCCACGTGGCTCCACGCGAACAAGGGACTCAGACTCACACCACAGCTCGTGCATGCGTTTGCACAGAGCAGCGTCACCGACCTAATGACGTTCCTGAGTGGCTTCTCGTATGAGCAACAGCGAGAGATGCTCACATCCACAATCTTTCAAACCGCGTGCCGAGCTGGACGGTTCGACGTGGCGCGCTTTCTCGCAGACGAACGCGGAGTGTGGAACGACGTGGCAGCGCGAACCGTGGCTGCTGGCGCTGTCGCGCTGTACAAGTGGGTCACGGGATGCGGTCGACCGTGCAACTTTGCAGGGTTCAGCTGGGACAACATCCTGCGCATCGGTGGGTGGGACCTGCTCGCAGAGGTTGCTGCGCAAGGGCGAGTCACTGGCGTCCGTGGCTATACGTGGGAGAGCAATAGCAATTTCCGAAACCACACCGTGGCGCCCGAGACGCTCTTCACGACGTACTTCATCTGGAGCGACGCGCACGCGAAGCGCAGATCGACACTTCGACGACTCATCCTGCTGTTGCTCGAGCACGACCCGGATCAGATCACGTGCTCGAGCTCTGTTGGGCCATGGGCCGCGCGCCACGGCTTCACCGACATTCTGCGCAAGCTCATCGCCATGGGGTATCGACACAATCTGTCGCGCGCGAACCTCGAACGCGTCATGGAGAGCACGCACGACGGACCGCTCGTGCAGCTCTTCCTCGAGCGCCGCAACGAGCCGCCGACGTTTGCGCTGTTCAAGTGGGCGACCGAGCACCGCCAGGTGGCGCTGCTCGCGTACCTCTTTGCGCGCGTGCATGAGAAGCAGACGCAGCGTGACTACGAGGGTCGTCTTGAGTTGGCTGCGTGTATCCGGTACGTTGCCACCGTTGCGAGCAAGCTCGGCCACCTCGGTGTGCTCAAGTGGCTGCACCATACGATCTCGCGCGAGCGCATCTGTCCGTGCACGAGCGCTCAGCACGGCCATGTGCACGTCTTGCGATGGCTCTACGCGAACAACGCGATGGAAGAGCGGATGATCGTGCCAGCCGTGCGCGCGAGCGTCAAGCACGGCCACGTGGCTGTGCTGCAGTGGTACCGTGAGGTCGGATTCGAGTACGTCTTCCGGACGAGCGAGCTCGAGAGCGCTGTAGAGCGAGGCGACGTTGCCGTGGTCCGGTGGATCGCGAGCAGCCAGCCAGCGCTCGTGTCTGCAAACGAATCCTTTCGACTTGGAGCAGAGTCGTTGCTCGTGACGTGGCAGGACCTGTGTGTGTAGACCATGTCTCCAGCGCAGATGATACAGTGTGTGTATGTAAATGCGAAAGAGAAAGAGTAGGAGAGAGAGAGAGCTGCAGTCCGAGAGGGTGTGTTGATCTACGCCGTTGTCTTGTCGTGTCGACGTGTTTGAGTGGCACATGCGTTGCTTGGTCGTTTGTCCACTCGCTCGCTGACTGACAGCAAGAGCATCAGCAGTACAACAACACATGGAGGCTCTGCTGCACGCACACGCGCTGCCTCTGTGAACAGAGTGTGAGTACGCACTCTGGTATTAGCAGCACGCAAGCACGACCACGTGTCTTTGCCTTCCGGAGTAGCAGCGCACTGGAGGAGTCCTACTAGTACATCAAGGCGACTCGTGTCTGGACGATGCGGCTGCTTGGCGCGACGTACACAGCGCCAAATCACATCAATGCTGTCAGATGCACACACGAGCATGACTTCATAGTGACGGTCTGATGCTAGCGAGTTGACCCGAGTCGCAGCGTTGCTGGTACGAATCACGACGTCGTCGTCACTTCAGCGCCACTGGGTCGCCTGTTTGCGTGGAGCGCCGCCCTTGCGCTGCATCTCCTTCAAACGCTCGGCCTCGAGCAGCGCGGTCTCGTTGATGAGCCACTGGAAGCCGTTCGTGGCGTTGAGCACGGGCGTGTGCGTCGTTGCGCGGCGCTGGTCAGGTGTGTCGTTCACGACTGCGAGCTCGAGCACGTCGCGCAGCAAGCGACTCTTCATGTTGCGGTCCTCGCGCGTGGTTGTTGACAGCGACGGCGACGCGTTCACTTCGACGAGCCACGGCTTGAGCGCGTCGTCGACGATGATGTCGTAGCCGTAGCACTCGAAGCAGTGCGGGTCGTTGATCACGACGTGCTGCACGGCACGCAGCGAGTGGAGCATCACCGAGTGAATATCAAAGAGCAGCTTGTCGCCTGCGTGGCGGCCGCGCGTCGCTTCGAGCCAAAGACAGAGGTTCGCGATGCTCCACTTGCCGCCGTGACTGCTGTTGTAGTCCTCATTCTGCTTCTGCACCGCGACGTTCGTGAGGTGCATGAACGGGTTCGCCATGTCGCCGACGTCGCTCGAGTACTTGACGTTACAGAAGCGCGCAAAGCCTTCGCGGTAGACAAACGCCTGGAGCGGTCGGTACGTTACGACGAGCACGTACATGCGCAGATCGAACTTCTTCCCGCCCACGAGCAGTGGCCGCTCGATATACCGTGACACAACGTACCCGTCCTTCGTCGGTGCGCTGTTCGCCCAGCGCTGGTTTGCCCACTTCTTGGTCTGCGCGAGGCGATTGATGATGAAGATGCCTTTGCCCTGTGCTTTGGAGCACGGCTTCATGATCCACATCGCGTTCGGACTGCGTCGGAACTCCTCGACAAAGAGCGAGTAGTCAGCTGGCAGCGTGTACGTCGTGGGCAGAAAGTCGAGCGTCTCGGGCGTCGTGGTTACTGCAGCTGCGATGCCACCTGCGGCTCCGAGGGAGTTGGCCGACACGCTCGACGGCAGTGTAGTGCTCGGTGGTAGTGCTGCGATGGCAGCAGCACACGAGAGCCCTGCACTGCTACTGGTATGGACAGTTGTAGCGCTACCAGTGGCAGTCGAACTGACTGCACCAGTCGATCCAGCAAATGCCAATGACGGTGACGAAGATGCCGGTGGCTGTCCAGCTGCACTGCTGTTTACAGCAGCAGCGGTGGCATCCTTCTTGTACCGCTTGATGTTCTTCACCATGAGGTCCTTGCGCGTGAGCTCGTAGTGGTTCGGGAAGTGGTTCACGTACTGCCCGTCGACGAGCCGCGTCCCACTCTCGGGGTTGAACAAGTTCTTGATCGTCGTCTTGCTCGCCCAGTAGACGTTCCAGTCATCGCCGTCCGTGCGCACCCATCCGCGGCGCTCAAAGTTCCACACCACGACGTGCTTCTCGGCGTCGACGCGCCAGCGGAACTTGCTGCCACTGCTGTTTGCTGCTTTGCTGCTCATGTGTGATGGTCGTCGTGACTGGGTGTGTGCGTGTGTGTGTCTGACTGATTAACAGGTCAAAATGCAACGACGCATCAAGATCGTACAACGTATTGCAGTAAAGATATATTTGCAAAGCAACAACCAGAACATTGGAACACAGCATCAGGAACACACGAACCACGCTGACAATCATTGGCGACAGCAACTTGATAGTAGAGCAGATGACCGGTCGCGCTCAAGTACGAGCTCCGCACTTGCGGTATACGGCAATGCGGGTTCAAGAGATCTGTCGAGAGTTTGAACTGGTCACATGGGCGCACACACGACGGGAACACAACAAAACAGCGGACTACTTAGCGAACCTCGCCATGGACAGCAAAAGCAGAGCAACATTAACAGCAGAAGACAAAGGGTTACAGGCCCAGCAGTTTGCGAGAGCACAAACGTTCTGGCGGCACGACACGACTGAGACTAGATGTTTGGAGCCCAAGCGTACGCTTGCGGAGCTCATTGTAGAAAAGGACTAAGCAGTAATGTACTTTCACCCC
>JAADWX010000330.1:0-26132 GCA_023336405.1 Globisporangium echinulatum | reverse complement strand
GCGACTTCAGGTCGAGCGCTCCTGGTCACTACCGTCCTGTATGTCGCCAGCAGTTCGTAGCTGGCACCACTGCTGCCAGCGCCGCAGCGCCGTGCGTTTCACAGCAGCTGATCGCTGTGTGGTGCACCTCTCGACGAGACGGCCGCAAATCCACAGATCCGTCGCAACGCTCTCCCAATGCGCAAAGGAGTCACGCAGCACGCGCACCTGACGTGCAGCAGCAAACTCAAGCACGAGCATGCGACATCTGCGCAGCCACGTTGCTGTTGCGCGCCAGGTTTGCAGTAGCTGCGCTCGACGCAAACGCTTTCGCGAGACGACAAACGCGCGCAGCAGTGTGCGCACGCGTGCGATCCGCTGCCAGCGGTAGAAACAGTCGTCGGCGACGGACCGAAAGTACCGCTTGCGGAACCGCGCGACGCGCAGCCGCAGTGCATGCATCTGCGTGCTGTACGCGACCAATGCGCGGAACCGCATGCGTTTGATCCGGTCGTTTGCGTGCGCACGTGCGAGCTGCTGCTTGCGCTTGCGGACACGTACAGTCGCCCACCACGTATGGACGATCGCATCCCAGAACTTGCGTTGCTGTCGAAGCCGAAAGTGCGTCGCAGCACATAGCATCGCTTGCCGCTGCTGTTGCCGCCGCGTTCGTTGTTCGTGCAGTCTCGTCAGTGCCCGTGTCGTTCGAGCGTTAACGACCAGTAGCGCGACATGCTGCTGTAGCGCTCGCAATGAACGTCGGTCGGTATATACAGTCGCGAGTGCAACAAACGCGAGCTGCAAGCGCCGTTGCGTCACGTGCGCAATCGCAGTAGCAGTGATAATGTGCTTGCGCCGGCGTGCACATGCAGCTACACGCCACTGCGCAAGGCACTTGATGCCAAGGAAATGCTGGCGAAACCCGAGCGCAAGCGCGATCGTAGCGTTTGTTGCCCGCTGTGCAGCGACGTAGCGCGTCCAGACACGCCAGCACTTGTGTAAGCGCGAGGTGTCCATGAACGCACGCGCTTGCGCGAATCGCATCATCTCGTATCGCCGCATTGCTGCAACGCGCTGCCACGCACTAAAGTGGCTCGCAAGACTGAACGTTAGCTGGTTGCAGAATAATCGCCGCAGCCGCTGCAATACACGCGTCTTCAAGCGCCAACTCGCAAAAACGCGAATGCGAGTGTTGGTCGCCCAAATGCGCATTGCTTGCCGGTTTCGTCCGGCGAAGTACGAAAACGTCGCCCACGAGTTGAAGTGCAACGCGAGTTGCCGCACGCGCGCAAATGCAATTGCGGAAATTGCGGACATGCGCGCGCGCACCGACTGCGCAGTGAATATGTGCCAGCGTCGAAAGACATCGACCGCGCGGTGTGCGCGGAAGAGCGTGGCGATGCGCGCGTACTGCTGTAACCACGTGCGGTGCGCAAGCCACTGGTGCATACAGCGCCGAAGCAATGCAGTCGTCTGCACACGCTGTGCGTTGGCTAGCAACGACTGCAACTTGCGGCGCCGTGTACGCCACGCAGTGAGCGCTGCGAGCCCTCTGGTTGCTAGCTGACGTTGATGTAACTGCGCAGCATGTGCGAGCAACGCTTTGCGCTGCCGCGCTGCGAGTGCGTAAGCGTGCCACTTGGTAACGCCTCTGTGCCGTATATGGCGCTCGATGCGCGCGAGCTGTGCAGCAGCACACTCGATGTGGTCACGGCGCAGTACGAGAAAGCACAACCACGCACGGAACGCACGGCGCATTGCAGCAAAGCCCGAGAGCCAATTTGCGTGCTCGAGCTGCTCACTCTGCGCTTGCTCGAGCGAGCAGAAGCGCGTCCACGCTGCAAAGCAGCGGCGCTGGAGTACTGCAAGCGCGTAGAAACTGAGTGCACGGCAGTCGCGCTGATGCCGCTGGCGCTCCAGCACTACGAACGCGCGCCATCGCGCAAACAATCGTGCTGCGAGCAAACGCTGCGCGACACACACGACTTTTGCAGCAGCGACTGCGCGGACGTGCTGCCAGCATCGCCACACACGCTGCAGCAACACGGGCCGGTAGTGTGCAAGTGCGCGCTGCGTCAGTGTGTACGAACTGCGGAAGCGCTGCCACGCGCTGAACGCGTCGCGGAGCAGCGAACCACTGTCGCTGCGAAAGATTGTCTGCAGTGTCGTGCCGAGCACGCGGCGGCACTTGACAAAGAATCGCCACGCTGCGACGCACCGACGCAGATGCTGGCGCTCGGTGTGGCGCACAGCCGCTTGGACCTGCGCGCGATGCGCGATCTTTGCATGCCGGAACGCGCGCCAGCACCGAAGCCCCATCTGGATCTGCCAGCGCGTCGCTGCACGCGCTGCGACTTGGTTTGCGCGCTTCCGCGCCGTGCGTGCTGCTGTCTGTTTGCGCCAGTGCTGCACCGCGTGCATGAGTTGCACGCCTTTGATGCGGCTGATCGCAAGCCGCTGCGTCTCACGTGCAGTCGCTCGAGCGAGCGCACCGCTCTGCCAGCAAAAGAACGCTGCGCACAGCGCGTACTCGCGGTAGAAGCCGATCGCTTGCGCTTGCTGAATCTGCAGCGCGCGACGCCGCTGCGTGAACGCGCGCCAGTGTGTCACTGCGTTTTGCAGTGTGCGGCAGCAAGCGCGCTCGAGCATCGCTTGACACTGCTGCCGTATGTGCTGCGCTTTACGGACGTGCTGCTGCCAGTGCTGCATGACGCGGTGACCGAGTCGGTGTATAAACTGTCGCGTCACGTTGGCGTACTGCAGCTGCTTGGCACGCTGTCGGTTCAGTTCGTGGCGCCACACGTGCAGCGTCTTTGTGAGCAGCGCAGCGAACCGGAAACGCAATGCAGTGTACGCCGCATCGCGCCTCCAGCGACGCTCGTCACGCACAATCCTCCACTCGATCAGCGCGCTACGCAGTCGCCGCAAAGTATAGAACGTGTCTGCTGCTGCTCGGTGGCGGCGCCATTGGCGCTGTGCACAGTATGTCGCGTGCCAGTCACGCACTGCGCGCTGTACCTGCCGTACGTGTGCTTGCCGTGCAAACAAACTCGTTCGCGCAGCCACGACAAAGTCGGTAAACGCACGTCGCAGCAGCGCACGCGCGCGCTTCTTGCGAAACAGCCGCACGAGTCGGCGGTAGCAGCGTCGACGCAGACTCAGACTGAACCAGACGGCAAACACTGCGTGCATAGCACGCAGCTGCGACTGGCGCTGAAACCACACAATCTGTGCGCGTGCGTGCGCTCGTTGCGCTGCGACCGCCTGCCAACACGTAAAGTGCCGCAGCAGCGCGAGTGCCTTGCGTCGACGTGTGCATGACTCGGTCCAGAGCTTCACACGCAGTGCAGTGTGCCATGCGCGCATGCTCCGCGCCAGCACGCGTGTCGATCTGACAGCTGCGAGCGCCACTTGTCGCTGTCGCATCGATGTAGTGTGGATCGCAAAGCAGCGCCACGAGTCCAGACTGTGTTGTGCGAGACGGCGGCAACGAGTCGCTTCGAAGCGGCCAAGACGCGCACTGTCTTTAGCATAACGACACCACCTGGTGAGCGCATATCGCAGCAGCTGCACCGCTCGCCAGCGATCTGCGCGCTGCGCTTCTGCGTTTCGTCGATGTCGGTAGTGCGCATGTGCGTCAAGGAGCTGCATGAACCGTCGCTGCAGCTGCTGCTCGAACCACGCGGTCGCAGCAGCACGTGTGAGTCGCTGCTGTCGCTTATGTACGTGAAACGCGAGCCACCGCTGCCAGCAGAGCTGCATACAGCGCACGCCGCGGAAGAAGTCGGCCGTCAGCTGGTGATGCGCACGCATCTGCCGCACAGTAACAAACCGCTGCCACTTGCGCACGCCTGATGCAATCGCGAGGCGTCGCGCGGCTCGGAGCGACAGCTCGTAGCGCGGTGCCATGAGTGCTGCGTGACGCCAGGCAGCGAGGAACCGACGTCGCGTGCGCTGCTGCCACAGCACGAGCGCGGCTTCGTGCAGCACGCGCTCGTTCAACCTGCGCGCTGTAGATTCGCGCAGCTTTGCGAGCGCACAGTGCGCCAACCGCTGATGCCGCATCGCTGTCAACATCTGACACCGTCGCTGCAGTCGCACGTGGCGACACCAGTGCCAGAGCACAGAGCGCGCCAGCACCGCTACATGTATCGCGCGCCGTCGACGGACTTCTGCTAGCATGCGAGTGCGCAGTTGCCAGTGGCGCAAGTGGCACCGCACGAGGCGTCGACTATTCGCGCGATCAGCGCGCTCGCAACTGCGCTGTCCAAGCTGACGGAGCAGCACGAAGCGTCTCCACCCGCGCAACACCGTCTTTGCAAACCGCTTGGTGTGTATGTATGCAGCCTGTGCGGCAACGCGTGCGCGCGCGTCGACGAGCTCGTCAACTGAACGCTTCCATTGCGCAAACGCGCGAAAGACCAAGTGCAGCGATGCACGAAACTTGCGGCGCTGCTCGATTGCGCGGCGCTCGACCGACAACGACTGCGCAGATTCCGACGCAGCGCTGGGTCGCTGCAGCTGCTGTGTCGGCGGCACTGAAAAGCAGTCGCGCTCGCCTCGCTTCAGTTCGCGATATTGGCACTTGACGCTGCTCACGAGTTCACGATACCGGGGCGTCTGATGCTCGAGCAGCCGCGCAGTCGACTTCGCTGCATGATCAGCAGTATCTGAACGAGTCGGACTCGACTCACAGTCAAGTGCAGTGCCGACGCCATGCTGCTCCATGCGACGGCTGTGTGGCTTGTCCGTACGACATCGCTGCTGCTGCGCGAACGTGACGACCCACCTCCACGCTGCCAAGTGGCGCGCGAGTACGCGTCGGCGCCAGTAAAAGAGCGCGACGAGCTGCTGCTCGTTGTCGTCCCCGCGTGCACAGAATGCGTCAATCGACGCCTCGGACGACGGTGGCGACCGCTGACGAGGCGATTGTGCGCTCGTTCGCAGCAGCGGTGACGCATCTGCGTGTCGACGCACTGCAGTGCGAGAGCGATCTGCTTGGCACGTGTGCGTGTTAGCGAAATGAGGACGTGAGCAAGAGATACACACTCTTACGGATGGAGCTGCTCTACGCTCTGTAGCAAACACCGACGGACGTACTCGAACGTGCGTCGTGTGAAACCGCAGAGCTGTCACTCATGTCGTGGCGCGGCAACTCCAGACGCTGATGGTACGTGCAGATGCGCGCAGAGCAAAAGAGTGCAATGCGTTACGTCAGGACTGACAGCAGTAGAGGTAGCGACAGCATGTGCAACGCACCCACGCGTGATGGCGATCCGACGGATGCACGCTTGACGTCCTGTATGGACGCTCGCTGTCGTCTGCATCGCGGTGTATCCTGTCGATGATGCCGTCTGATCGCGGCGAGCGCTCGTCTCCTGTGTTGTCGCTGTCACAATCGTCACTGTCACCAGCGCTCTCGCTGTCCTCTTCTCGCCACGGCCGCAGACGACACGATCGCGTCGGTGTGAGATGCTGCAGCGATGGTGACACTCGAGTGCTCTTGGCCGTTGCGAGCCGGCGCGCGCACACTGACGCCGCCGGCATGGAGCAGCTTAATGCGAGCACTGCTCACTCACTCACTCACTCACTCGCTCGTATCGTCTAGCGCTGCGCTGCCGTTGTTGTCGACGAGGTGTCGCCGATCGCCAAATCCTGGAACCGCAGACCGTCTGGTCAGCTCAACAGTCGCATCCTAACGGATCCGCTATGTCGGTTCATTGGTTGACGGATGAACCATGGAACAGACAAGCAGAGCTGCTGCAGATGTCGATGACAACAGCACGCGCGGGTCTCTGCGACTCGCACACACTTGACTGATCATTCGTCGCCTGCGTGCTGACTCGCGAGGTACCGCGCATAGACGCCCGTGTAGACGACGTCGGTTACGACTTTGAGCACGTCGTCGTACACGGTTGCAGGCAAGCGGCGATCGGGTGTTGTGATCGTCTTCTTGATGCGCTTGCGCTGGACGGCCGTGACGACTCGGACACGCCGCGACTTGATGTACGTGATAAAGATGTATACAGCTGCCGCGCGGAACGCCTTGGCGTCGAGTCCGTCCTGCGCGAGTCGCAAGCGCCGTCATTCATCGCTGTATTAGTACGCTTCATATATTTCCACGTACAGGGAGCAAGCTGCTGCATGTACACAGCACCTGCTTGAGACGCTCGACTGCGATCCAGAATGCGACGAGGTCGTCCGCGAACTCGCGACGGCAGAAGACCATAAAGTCGGCGAGTCCAGGCGGATCATCGAGCAGCAAGTAACGGAACGCAGCGACGCGACTATCGAGTGCACATACACAGCAGCAGCACAGGTGAACCACATGAGTTCAATTGCCGGAACAGGTGGCACGAACGCCTCAGCAACAACAATAGCAGCGTTGACACCGCCAGCGGCGCACCGCTCGCTGTCGCGGAGTGCATTTGCAGCGCGCTCAGCGTCGTGTTCGAGCAATGCGCGGTACACGCAGTCTTCGTCTGTCATGCTGATCAATTCGCGCTTTGCGACAAACTCATCGAGGCGCGCGCAGATGTCGTGCACAGCGCTATGGTCGCGACCGAGCGCGCGCTGTCGAAGCGCGAACCAGTAGCGGCACACGCGCACCGCGTCGTCGTACCGCACTTGATCCTCCTGCTCGCCGCACCAGCACGTTAGGCGTCAGCGTGGGATGCAGCGCACAAGACACCAGCAATCACGTACTGGACGTAACACACTCACGCACACGTACCAGCCCAGCAAGCAGCACCGAGACGCCGAGCAACAGATCGCAGTCGTCAGCTGGCAGTACGCTCTCGAACAACGCAAGCGCGTGCTGCATCGTTTCGACGCACAACGCTGCGCGATTCGTCTCCTGCGCTCGGTTCAGCACCATCATGTACGTGACACCCAGCACGTCAGATATGTTATCTACCAACACACACACCGCATCAGCAGCAAGCACGCACCTTGTAGACGCGTGCGAGCTTCGTTGTGACCTTGAGTGCAGTTGGGTGCAGCGACCCGAGAGCCTCACTTACGCGCTGCTGCACGAGCGCAAGTACCTCAGTCGCTTTATCGAACCGCCGCTGCGCAATGTACAGATCCACGAGCGCAAGCTCGGCCGGTTGCGCAAAGATCACGCCGTCGCCACAGCGCGCTGCGCGCTTTGCCGCTGCGACTGGGACGTTCAGCGGCTGCTGCGTCACGCGCTTGGCACGTGCAACCCTCTTGGCGCGCTCAAAGCGCTCGACTTCGGAGTCGTGTGCGTCGTGACTGCAGTGTGTCGCTGCATCATTCGTGAGCAGGACAGTAGCAGCATTGCCGAGCAGCAACTCGCGCATCGACGCGATCTGCTGCACGCTGTCTGCAACACTGTGTTGGAGCGACTGCGAATCATGCGCTGGTCCAGTAGTTAGCAGCGCGCTGCTGACGCATACGAACGACTCGAGTGCTGCAAACGTGTGGTGCCGCCGCTGTGCGAGCTCGTGCAGTCGCGCGTGGCACTTGTCGCACAGCACTTGCGCACACTCGATGCAGCGCTTGTGTGCGCGAAGTTGCGTGCAGTTGTCGCACAGTGGACGCGTGCGTTGGTCACTGATGTCATGTGGCAGCGGCGCGACAAGGCCGTTGCGCCGTCCGCGCAACGCAATCTCGAGGATGCGCGTACGCTCGTCGTCAAACACGGTACGTCGCGCGCGGTTGTGCTTGAGCACGTGCTGTCGCAAGTGCCACTTGCGGCTCATCGCGCGTTCAGCAGTGTCACTATCGCTGTCCACGTCGCCGCTGCTGTTACTGTTGGTCGTTAACACATTGCAGTCGCGTTCGCGCTCGTTGCTGCTGCTGGTGCGTTGACACCCAGTCAACTGTCGAATCGCTCGCGTAACTTCAGTGTCGGCACTCGATCGCGTCACTGGCTCGCTCGCTGGCAGCAGTGGTGCAACCGCTACGATGCTGACACGTGCGTGCAGCACTGCAGTGCTCGGTAGCGGTTCACCGAGCATGAACGGTCGAGGACGCGCGTGCACTCGCTCAGGCTGCGTTGCTGCGAGCGCCTCAACGACGTCAACGTGGTCGTGGTAGGTCAAGTGCCGAACACTGTCCCAGCCACGAAAGTCGCGCGTCCTCAAGTCGCCGCCTGCACGCAACAGCAGCTCGAGGACATCGCGCTTGCCGGCATAACTCGCAGCAATGAGCGCAGTCGTGCCGTTCCGGCTCTGCTGCATTGGCAGCGTGTGGTGTGCAAGCGCAAAGCAAACATCGTCATACGAACCGACACGGCAGAGTACGAGAAACGGCGTGTCGCCATGTGCGTCCTCGTAGTTGACACTATGTATCGGATCGTCGAGTAGTGTGCGTAGTCGCTGCACATTGCAGTCGCGCATTGCTGTCTCGAGTGTGCGTGTACGTTGTTGAACTGCACGTCGCATCATCCCTGACGCGTCAGCCGCGTCGTCATCGAATAGCTCGCGGTAGAGCTCGGCTGTCGGTACCGTGCTGTTCAAGCGCGCTGTAATGTGCGGATACGCAAGGCGCGTTGCCCATTCTGCTGCACTGCAGCCGCTTGCATCGCGTATCTCACGGTCTGCACCAAACGCGAGTAGGACGTTCACAGCCTCGAGTTGGTTGGCTAGCACGGCCTGGATGAGCGGCGTGCGACAGTTGCCACCGGTAGTCGCACAACTCGGATCGGCACTATTGTGCAGCAGCAGTGTGAGCACCGCAAGCCGTCCTTTCTCTGCTGCTACATGCACTGCTCGCACGTGGTGCATCGTCTCGGCATTGGCATCAGCTCGAAAATCGATTAGCAACATGTTGGCTGCAACGACGTTGTCGCTAGCAACGCTTGCGAGCAATGGCGTCATGCCCCACGATGACTCGTGGCTAGGCGATGCACCGAGTTCGAGCAATCGCCGCAAGACGCTGAGCTTCTTGGCAAAGATCGCTGCGAGCACTGGCGTCAAGCCGTTTGCGCTCTCGTGGTTCAGCAGCGCGTTGACGCGCGTGTCGGCGATCGATGATGACGCGAGTGGCGCAATGAGCGATAGCACGCGCTCGCACTGCTGCTCAGACACAGCACGCTCGAGTTTGGTCACGAGTGACGTTGCTGCACACTGCGCCATGAAGCGCTTTAGTATGTTGCGCTTGTGCGGCAGTGCGTCTAGTCGCTGCGTCGCAGCAGCAGCGCGCTGCAGTGCAGCTTCTCTGTCAGTGATGCGCGCTTCAAGGACTTGGAGGCGATCGGGACCAGTCGCACCAGGTGTCGAGAGCGACAGACCGAGCGTTTGTGCTCGCTTGCGTGCGCGGTCAACGTCGCAAAACATCTTCATGTCTGCCTCGCGCTTATACTCGAGCGCACGACGCAGTTCGTCTTGTGCGTACATGTGCGCCATTGCAATCGAGAGCAGCTCCTCAGCGTGCATCTCGGCGCAGCGTGCGTCGAGCTTGCGTTGTTGGCGCTCATGCTCGTCTCGTTCGCGCTGCAGTCGCTTGAGCTCGCGTTGCTGACGCCGCAGCTTTGCATTCTTCTTGGCTTCAAGTCGCGCATCGAGTCCAAGCCACTCCATCGCAATGCATTCACGTACGACTGCTGTCAGCGGCTCGAGCTGAGCTCGTGACAACGCGCATGAATTGAGAAGCGAGCGTTATACTGCTGGATTATAATACTGACGGGCCAGTATTTGGTTGTGACAAGAAGTGACTTGGTCATGTTGCCTGGTCGCAAGACGCCACGCTTCTCAACGATGGCGTCTCGAAGCAACAGTAGCAGCACTGCGAGCCAATCGGTCGATCTCCCCTAGTAGCAGCAGCTTCTCTTGCGCTCGCTTTCACTCCGTTGGTGGTCCGTGTGGCCAAGCGTCAGAGTCAAACATGACGCTTCCAAATCGCGCTGGGTACCGTCTGCTGCACCTCGTCTCGAGCCGCGAACGCGTCACTGCTGCTGCTGCTTCCTCATCGTCGGCATCTGCCTCTTCGTCGCCGTCGTCGCCATCGTTGCCGTCGACGTCGTCGTCGCCTGCTGCTGAACTTTCCGCTGCGACTGCGACGATGCACGTCGCTCCAAAGCTCGAGCCACTAACACACAAGAGCACCATGATGGCCAATGGAGCGAGCGAATATGAAGCCCATCACGCGCTTCTGCCGCTCATCGAGAGACTCAAGCAGATGATCGCACGACCCGACAAGCTGCTTGCAGCTGTCACGCGCACCGATCCCTCAAGCCCAACGTCTTCGTCTACAACAGCGACCGTCGCCGCCCACGCCGCCGATGAGCATCGGCTGTTGTTGCGCACCAAGGCCGCGACGTTCCAGCGCACGGAGCTGCGCGAGCTCGATAGATTGTGGCACCGCATCGCAACCACTGACGCTAACGTCTCTGCCGCAACTGCGACAACTTCTCGTCTTGATGTTATGATGACGAAGCTCGCGCTGTTCTACATGCGGCTCTGGAGCTGCCTCGTTGCGACGTGCATTGACGCAGTCGTGCGCATGCGCGCCGTACTGTATGAAGCCCAGCAATTGCTACACGACCGACGCCATTCGCCATCAGCAACAGCAACAGCATTCCGCCCGCTGTTGTTTGGGACCGAGAGCCTCGACGCGCTGTCGCAGCGCATCGTGCGCGCACCAGCGCTCGGGAAGCGGTCGCGCTTGACCCGCCAGTCAAACGAGTTTATGGTCGGCTGGTTCATTGCGCACAAGACGAACCCGTACCCATCGGCCGACGAGCGCGCGCAGATCGCAGCGAAGACTGGCTTGACCGAGCAGCAAGTGCGCAACTGGTTTGCAAACATGCGCAAGCGCCACTGGAAGCCGAGTCGTGCGAGTGCGAAGAAGCCACGGTGCCTCATTGACGTCGTGCTGCGCCAGCACGACATGCAGTGAGGAGGAGGTTGACGCGCAGCGTCCTAAGTGTCAGTCTGTCTAGTAGTCGTGCGTGCGTGCGTGCGTGAGCAAGTGTAGTGTACCGAACCCACAGGACCTCAAGCGTGCTGTCAATGTATCGGTCTGTCGATGTTGACGAGTAGCTCCATATAAGCGACTGATTCTATACAAGACACACTGGCCACAAGTAGATCCAAACGACGTTGATTGTCCTGCGTGACGTCGTCACTGATACGAATGGGGAGTCGTCATCATCATCGACGACGACGACTGTTGCTGCGCTCGCACTGTCATGACTCGCTCGTTCTAGTTTAGTCCTCCTCGAGCGTCGGGCGCTCGCCGACTTCGTTGCGCACGTACTTGTACTTGCCGCCGGCGCGGAACGTGCTGCCGCCTGCAGCTGCTGGGACGACAGCTGGCACGCTTGGGCTCAGCCCGAGCACTTCCTGCTTGAAATTGTCCGTGAGGCCGGGCCAGACCATCCAGCCAGCGAGCACGGTCGCGGGACCAGCCCACGGCGCTGTAGATCCACGAAGAACAAGCACACAGGCGTGCACGACGAAGACGCGTCAGTCCCTAGCGACTTGTATCAAGAGCAGTGCGAAGCACACATATGAAGGAGATCGATACACGGCAGACGTGTGTTTCTCCCAGCATCCTTGCACTAGCGACCATGTCATGCGTACACGCACGCACACAGGCACACATCTACACACACATGCGCTCTTGCATCACCCTATCAGTCCACCCACATGTACGCACACATACGCATGAGCGGGGAGTACGCACCGAGCTTCACGCCGTCCTTGGCGAGGTGCATCGCCTGACCAGAGAGCTTCTCGAGCGTCCGTGCGACCATTCTTACTGCGTGCTTGTTGTGCTGGTTCTGGCGGATGCTCGTTGCTGCGTGGCTCTGTGTGTGGCGCTCGAAAGAGGTCGTGAGGGGAGACGCTGTTTGTGGTTCCGGCGGTTTTCTGAGCCATTTGCTATTGTACTCGACGATTCTATTATGAGCCTTGATGTTCGTATGTAATTAATGGAATTGAGAAATGTCTAACTATCAAGCAATGTCATGCCTGCATTTCCTTTATGTAGTGAATATTTAGTAGTCTATTGGATGTATAAACATCCGCAATACTAGCTAAAGTAATGAAATTCTCACATTGTTATCCCACACATATACATCATATTTCATATTCTTGAATTGCTGCATGTTTCTGACGCTTCACAACTTCAAATGTAGAGAATCACACTCGCGTCGTTTGACGCAGATCGAAATGCGCAACCAGTTCGTGCTCGCAATCTCTTCTGACAGCAGCAGCAGCAACATCGCCGCATACACACACGTGTGCACGCAAGTCTGCAGCGAAGATCTGCACATATCGGCTTGTTGGCGCACTCATCAAGCTTGCGAATGCTGGCGACATGCTCGCACGTCTCGTTGTTGCTGCCGTCACAGCCGTTAGCAGTATCAAGCGTATCCGTGTCAAACCGGTTGCACTTGTGTTGCTGATACTGCTCGTTACGCGCACTGCTGGCATCCTGCTCAACTCGCGCATGTTTGCGCTTCGGCCAAACACATGGAGCTGCCACACAGCTGCACGAGGAGCAATGTCGCTTGCCTGGAACACAGCTGCACTGTTACTCGTGCTCAACTCCTACAGCACAGTTGCGCTCAATGCGACTGTTTGGACAACAGCGACTGCGCGTCCTGGGGTCTTGTCCGACGTCACGATCGCATTCAGCACGAATGGCGCGATCCCAATCGGCGGACAGCTCCTCGTGACGCTCCCGTCGCTCGACTTTTCGGCCGCCGCTGGGCCACTGACAGCAACGCTAACGGCACTTGGCGTAATGCTCGACTGCACTGCCGAATGGGACGACTCGTCGCTGTCGATCATCGTGACGCTCGATGGCGCAGCTGCGATCGATGCGTTCACGCCCGACGTGTTACTCACAGTCCAAGCGCTCACGACACCGCCGTCTGTGCGACCCGCGTCGCGGTCGGACGCGCTCCTGACGACTGTCGACGCACTCAGCAACGTCATTGACGGTCCAAATGCAATCGACATGGACGCGATCACAGCTGGTCTCGTGCTCGGTGCACGCACGTGGATCGCAACGGCGCCGTTCGCAGGTGTCACGAGCGATCAGACCGTAACGTTCTCGACGAGCGGGCAGCTACGAAGCAGCAGTACGATCGCAATCACGTTGCCAGACACGCAGTGGTCGATGGCTGCGACTGGCAGCTCTGCGACTGTATCAACACTTGCGCTCGGTAATGTCGTCGCGTCCGCCACGTTTGATGCCGCGACGCGCACTGTAGCGATCGTACTGCCAGCTGCTACAAGCATCAGCGCGTCGAGTGTCGTCACAATTGTTGTGACTGGCGTATCGAACCCGCCGCGCGAGACTGGTGTGTGCGAAGGCAAGGTCACGACACTCGCGCCCGACGGACTTGTGATCGACGGACCCGGTGCGATCTCGGTCCTCGCGATCGCACGCGGCGTCGTACATGGCATCCGTGCGTGGACGTCTACGGCGTCAACGCCATTTGCGAGCATGGTGAGCGACTTTGTACTGCGCGTGACGCTAAGTGGTGCTTTGCCAAGTGGCAGCAACCTCGTCATAGAGCTGCCGGACGGTGTCGGCTGGCGGTTTGCAGCTGCGACGATGACGCTGACGGCAGCGAGCGCAACGTTCACGCTGCCTGCGACAGGGTTGAACGTCCAGGCACTGACATGGACCGAGGCGACAGCTGAGCTGCGCGTCGAGACTCTAGGCGACCTGAGCGAAGGTCAAGCGATCGAACTCGTTGTGTACGACATGGTGAGTCCGTACGAACAGCAGAGCGCTGCAACGCTGACGCTCACGACGATGCTCGCAGACAGCAGCGTCGTGGACGAGTCGAGTGACATCGCAGTCGCTGCGATCGAGCATTCGTTACTTGCGCAGGACGCTGTGTGGACGTCCGAAGTTGCGACACCAGGCATCGAGTCGTCGCAGTCGCTCGCGCTCACGCTCGATGGCAGCGTCAAGGTCGGTGCGCGCATCTGCGTCGCGCTCGCAGACAGCGACGGCTGGGGCCAAACGTTCGCGTCGGAAGCGACAATGAGCGTTGCTGGTGCTCAGCCCACGCGCGTCACGACGGATTGGGACCCAGCGTTGCGGTCGCTGTGCGTTACGACTGCAGCTACGCTCCCGCAGGCGAGTAGTGTCGTCGTGCAGATCAGCAGCATGGAGTCACCGCCATCGGTGCGCGCAGCGCAGCGCGCCGCACTGACCGTGTTCAGCCACACGAACGGACTCGTCACGACCGGCTTTGTGCAGCTCAACGCGGTCGTGGCCGGCACACTGACTGGCGCGTTGACGTGGCAGAGCGCGCTGTTTAGCCCTGGACCAGTCGCAGCACTGCAGACAAATGCAGCACTGGCGTTCCAGACCACGGGCCGCGTCGCTGCGCTTGGCCAGATCGTACTCACGCTCCCCATCGAGTGGCAGCTCGATGACTGCATTGTGACGTTCGTGCAGCCAATGATCACTGGCACGGCCGTGTGCGCTGCAAACATGCTGACTGTTACGCTCGCCAACGCGCTTGGCGCGCGCTCGGACGTGTTGTTGATGGTCACACGCGGCGTCTGGAACCCGCCGACTGTGCAGCCTACAGGACTCGCACTGCTCGAGACGCGCGCACCGGACGGCGGCGTCATCGACACATCGGCAGACGTCACAACCACTGCAGTCGTCGCAATGCTGACTGCGATCACGAGCGACGGCGACACGCGCACTGCTGTCACAGGTGTGCGCAAAGTCTTTCAGTTCGACGGAGCAGGCGTCGCAGCTGGTGACGTCCTCAAGTTTGTCGATGCGAGTACAACGAATGACGCAAACTGCGGCGTCGACGTCACAGGCGTCTCGGATGCCGGCGGTCTCGACATCACTGTGATCGCAGACGACCTCACGGCTGCACTGGTGTTCACGCAGTCGTCACCCGACAACGCGCCGTTCCGCGTCTGCTACAAGTTTGGTGCGAATCCGTTCAAGCTGTACGCAGCACTGAGCGTCACAGTCAAGGACGTGCTCGCTGTGACGGCAGCCGTTGGTGCTGCGACGACTGCAGTCGCGGACTTCGCCAAAACTTGGCGGTTCACAGGCCATGGCATTGCTGCCGGCGATCAAGTGCGCTGGATCCGACTCGCAGCAGTTGACGCGGCAGCGCAGACCGCGAGCAGCGTCGACTGCTTGGACGAAACGACGCTCGCGACGCTCGTACCACCAACCGCGACGCCACTTGACGCGCACGAGGACGCGTTTACACGCACGGTCCAAGCGAATGGGCAGGCCGAGTTTACGTTTGCTGCCGCTCTTGCAGGCGAGACATTCTGTCTCTGCTACCGGTTTGGCGCCGAGCCGTTCGCGGTGTATCCGCGCTTCACGGTGCGCGTGCACCACGTCGCAGCGTTGACTGTGAGTAGTAGCGCAGTCGGCAGCGATACGGTTGCAGTCGTCGCAGCGCCGAAGCGGTTCGCGTTCGTTGGCGACGGCCTCGCGCTGAACGACCGCGTGTACTTTATCGAAGCCGGATCAGCTGCAAGCTGCGCACCGAGCGCCGCAGACGCGTTGTTACGCATCAATCTCGCAGTCGCGGGTCAGGACGCAACGCTGCTGTTCATCACCGAGTTGTTCGAGGCGACCGTGCAGTTCACAGCAGTGGCGGCCGGCAAACGCGTCGTACCGTGCTACCAGTTTGGCAGCGAGCCGTTCATGCTGTATGCGACCATCGTGCTCGACGTCAAGATGGTGAGTCGCTTTGTCGGCGCGCGCGGCTCACCGCTGCTCGCAGTCGCGGCTGTGGCTGAACCGCTCACGTTCGTCGGCTACGGACTCGCACCAGGCGACCGCGTGCGCTGGAGCCGACGCGGCAATGACGACTGCGAGAGCTACCTAGTCGAGCTGTTTGCAGAGACTGGCGAATCGATCGACACGGTTACGCTCGACGCGGCGCTCAGCGGTGCGTTCACGTTTGCCGAGATGCAGCTCGAGTACAGCCCCGTGCTGTGCTACCAGTTTGGTGCCGAGCCGTTCCAGCTGTACGCCGACTTGTCGATTGCGATCGCAACAATACGGACCAAGACTACGGCGGTCGGCGACCGGAGCGTCGCAGTCGTCGCTGCACACAAGTGGTTCACGTTTGTCGGCACGCACCTTGCGCCAGGCGACCGCGTCGGCTGGACGACCGACGCCGACGACGCGAGCTGCACAACGCTCGCATTGCTTGTGCAAGACCCGACTGCGCCGGACGACGACTACGTCGCGTACACGAACGCGCGTCGTGAAGCGAGCGTTACGCTCGCAGCCGTGAGTTCCGGTCGACGCGTGTTCCTTTGCTATGGCTTTGGCGCCGAGCCGCTCAAGCTGTATACTGATCTGTATCTCGACGTCAAGAGTGTTCGCGCGATGCGATCAGTGATCGGTAGTCGCAGCGCGGCCGTCACTGGCGCGTTCAAGTCGTTTCTGTTTGACGGCGACGGCGTTGCGTCCGGCGACGCGGCCAAGTTCGTACCAGCATCAGCTGGTGACTGCTCGTCGCCCGGTGTGTTGCTGACAAACATCGTCAAGCAGTTTGACGACTACGACGAGATGGCAATGTACTTGTACGAGACCGTCGCGGGCGTTACAGTTGGACGCTTTGCATTCGCAACGGACGCGGCAACAGCAGGACTCGCACGCGTGTTGTGCTACCGCTTTGGTATCGAGCCGTTCATGTACTACAGTGCGTTCCGACTCGACATCAAGACGATCTGGGCGTTGCGTCACGTCGATGCTACCGACAATATAGAGTTCTCAAGCCAAGTCAGCGTCGCAGTCGTTAGTGAGCGCAAGCTCGTCGCGATCGACGGCGTTGGTGTGAGCGAGCGCGACGCTATCAAGTTCATCGCTGTAAGCGCTACCGCCGCTAACGACGAGGACTGTGTCGACCGGCCGCCTGAAGGTCTGCTCGGCCGCGACCTCGTCGTGTTCAAGAACGCAACGCTCTGGTTTGCGTTCGACCTGCACTCGAACGGCTCAGCGTGGCAGCTCTGCTACAAGTTTGACGACGAGCCCTATCGACTGTACCCGAACGTGACGCTCGAAGTCAAGCAAGTGCTCGACGTTGTCGATGCTGACGCGCCACTGATTGCTGGGCTCGGTCACGTCGCGACGATTGGCTTTCCAAAGCGCTGGCAGCCACGTGGTGCCGGCATGCAAGTCGGCGACACGGCCAAGTTTGTCGCGTCGACTGTCTTGCAGAGCGCCGACTGCGGTGCAGCCGACACGGCAAACGTCGCCGGCGGCTCGACTGCCATGCGCGTGGCTGGCTTGGATCTTACATTCACTGGCACGTTCACGCTCGTCCCAGCTGCGCTCAGTGATGTGTACCACCTGTGCTACAAGTTTCAAGACGAGCCGTATGCGCTCGTGCGCGGCGTCGAAGTCCGGACGTTTGGTGTCCTGAGTCTCGACCGATCAACTGTGCTCGCACAGGCGTCGACGTCGCTGCAGCTCGCGGGCTTTCGACTTGGAGCGACGGACCGCGTGGCCTGGACAACGAGTGCGCGCGACTGCAGCGCAGCGTTTGCTGTGTCAGACGTGAACGAGCAGCGGACTACAATGCTCGCAATCGCGGCGTCGTACGGTACGCTGTACCTCTGCTACAGTTTTGACCGCCAGCCGTTCGTGCACTATGCGTTGTTTACGATCGCAGTCGCACAACCCGATGTCTGGACGCCACAGACGACGTCGGTCGTCGCCGACCAGGAGACGTTGCTGCGCGTCGCCGGCACGTTTGGCCTGACGCTGAGCGCTGACGACGTTGCATGGGTGCCGGCTGATGCGCTTGCGTGCACAGCCGATGTTGCCGAGATGTATAGCAGTGTGATGCAAACATCAGTCGTTTCGACGACTCGGTCCGAGACAGCAGTTGCGCGAGGCGGCTCGGCCGTGCTGCGCGTCAAGTTTGTACCGTCCGCAGTGCCATCGCTATCGACAGTGTTTGCTGACTCGACAAGTCTCGCGACGTGGAAGCTCTGCTACCGCTTTGGCAACATGCCCGAGATGCTGCTCTTCAGCGACGTGCTTTGCGACGTGCGCACCATCGACCGCGTGACGCTCGTGCAGTCGGACGCGAGTGCGACCGGCAGCGTCCTCACGTTTGACATCGACGGTGCCGGTATCCAAGATTTTGACAACGCCAAGTGGGTTGACGCAGCAGTTGCAACAAGCGACGCGGACTGCGACACGTTGCCGGCAGCAGGCGGTAGCGCGGCCGTCGCAGTCGTCGCGCAGCGCGTGCAGTTTGCGTTTATTGATGCCGCGCCTCTCCTCGTGCTGTGCTATCAGTTCCAAGGCCACGGGTACAAGTTGTTTGCAAACGTGCCGGTCCAAGACGCGACAGCAACATCGTCGTCAACACTGTCGGCAACATTGTCGAGCGCCGATGCCGTCACAAGCAGCTCCAGCCCAGCAGATGCAGCGACGCTGCTTGCGCAGTTTGCAGACGAGCGCGAGGCCGCGACCAGTGGCGCATTCAAGCTCAACCGCGACGTCGCAACCGCAGCACTTACGCTCGCGATTGACTTTGCAACGATCCCGCCTGGATCGCCAGCCGAGTTGCAGTTCAAGACGTCAGTCATTGCGAGTCTCGCAGCATCGCTTGGCATCGCTGCTGCGCGCGTCCGCATTGTCGCGCTCACTGAAGGCTCGGTCGTCGTGCACTTGGAGCTCCTGCCGTCTGACAACGTTGCCGACGTGCTCGTGCGCGAAGCGGTCGTCGACCTGCAGCAGCAACTCGCCGACCCAACAAGCGCATTGCGTCAGAGCGCTGTGATCCGGATCGCTGACCCACTGACGGCACTAAGCGTGAGCATCACGACGCCACCGACATTGTCCGATGCGTCGTCAGCAGCGAGCGCCTCGACTGTGTCACTCCAGGCGCGCGGGTACCAGCGCAACGGCTTGTTCACATTCGTCAAGACCGACTACAGCGTGACCGAGCACACGCCGCGACTCGTCGTGCCGATACTGCGGCTCCAGGGCACAGCGAGCGCAGTGACGCTCGTCGTGCAGATTGATGCAGCAAAGCGCAGCGCAACACCAGGTGTCGATTACCGCATACTGGCCGCGTCTACTGACAGTGTCGATAGCGTGTACTTACGCTTTGACATCGGCGAGAGCGTCCAGATGCTCGAGCTCGACGTGCTCGACGATGATGTCAAGGAGTCGCACTTTGAGTTCGTGACGTTGGAGCTCATGGACCCGAGTACGCCAGACGCAGCGCTTGGCGCGACGCCGACGACTGTCGTGCGCATCTACGACTACGACGACGGCGTAGCGCTCGTTCGACAGAACTTTGGGACCGGAACGCCACGCAGTCACGGTGTTAATGTTGACGACCGCAAGGGCTGGACGGTTGTCGAGAACGGCGACGGTCCTGGCTCAGCGCTGCGTGTCGATGCAAACGGACTGTTTGGCGTCGACGCCGTTGTTGGCGACCGCGAGTACGACGAGCGATGCGACTCGGCAACGCCGACAGCAGGTGTGCGCGACACTGCGCTGGCGACGCGCAACGTGCTCGAGCTGCGCGATGGCGACTACGCCGTGAGCCAGCGCGCTATAACAGCGTTCCCAACCGAGGTGCGGCCTACTGTCATCTGTTGCTGCTGCTATGTATATGACAGAGTCGATCGGGGTCTCACTGCTGTCGATCGATCTGTCTGTATCTATCTAGGTGTTCACGCTGTCGCTGTGGGTCAAGACCGACCAGAAGACCGCGGCTGCGTGTCTCGTGTCGTACGCTGTGCCGCGACCTACAGCTGTAGCAACTGCTAAACGCGCGCTATCGTCATCGTCGACTTCGACGATCGCACTTGCACTGTGTAACCCCACGAGCCTCGAACTGCATCTGAACGCGCGGAGTCGACGCGACAAGCTCGCAACGTTTGTTGACATTAGCGACGGCGCGTGGCACTTTGTCGCTGTCGCATGGAGCGCAACCGATGGCCGTGTCCGCGTGTTTGACAATGGCATGCTCGCGTTCGACGGCGGTCCGTTCCGCGTCGGTGCACGTCTCGCAGCTGGCGGCTCGATCGTTGTCGGCGCGCTCGTATCGCCAAGTGCAGCGACGCCATGTACGCTCGAACAGTCGAGTCCAGTCGACGGCATCGGGTCTACTACTCGCACCGTCTGTACTCTCGAGCGCGGCTCGCAGTTCTTGGGTCAAGTTCAGCACGTACACGTGTGGTCGCGCGTCGTCGCACGTGCTGAGCTGCTCAAAGAACTCGCGTCACCAATGCGCGTCGCAACGAACGGCTTGGTGTTTGGCTGGAACTTTGACGCGCCATATGTGCTCGAGAGCGGCGCGTTAGTGTCGGACATCTCGACGAAAGGCCAGAACACGAAGACGCTCGGTGCGATCCACTGTGCGCGGTCAGCAGCTACAGCAGAGTCACCACCATTGCAGTTGCTGTCGACACAGTCAACACTGTCGCCACAGCCGCCGTGTCTAGTCGCTGGCGTGCTGCCGAGCATCGCGCCAGCGTCGCTGCCGTGCGTCAGTCGCGTAGACGCGAACGTCTGGCACTTTGCAGCTTCTCCAACTGTCGTGCAGGCGCTCCGCCACGCGTATGGCGGACGCTTGCAGTACGAGATGCTTGCACCGAGTGCGAATGGCTCGCCCCGCAAACGACGCGGGCAGCTCTCAGTCTTTGATAGTAGTGGCGCGCAGATGTCGCTTGCACTCGGTGCGTTTCCACTGCCGACTGTAGACCACTGGACGAGCTACGTTGCTGTGCTGCGCGAAGACTTTGGATGGCTCAGTGAGCCTTCGGGCGCGCCGATTGCACCAGAAGCGTTTGCAGCATTGCTCGCAGATGCGACAGCGCTGTGGTTGCGTGGCGACCTGTGGGGTCCTGACGCACACGGCCAGGGTCAGGAAGCCGTGTATCTAAACCGCGTCGCAGTATTTGCGCGTTGATAGACGTTGTAGATAGTAAAGTGCCGATGAAGCGGTTTGTAGATCTTGACGATGAACTTAGCAGGTCGCTCGTGTTGCAGCAAGTTGGCATGTACAAGTAGGATACACTCAGCGTTAGCAATGTGAACATCAAGTGTGGTAGGGATGACTCTCGCTATTGTTGAGTGGGAAGGTGGAGTGACGCATGCTTGAGGCAGCGACTGGATCATTCAGCTCGAGCATGTTTGCTGAAACTCGCACGCCATTGACACAAGCGGACAGCTGCCAACGTTATGCGTCCACGCATGCTCTCGATCGTGATTTGCGATTTGCTGGAGGTGTCAACGCTTGTTTGCGAATGCTCGCTCGTAATCGCGAGTCAGCGCTCCATCTGGTGATCAGAAAAAGCCACGAAGCTAGCTGTTTCGTGCTGAAACCTGCCGCGAAACCATGTGGTGGGATGTGAAAAGCCAGTGAGTTCCCACAACCAGCATATCACATATTCTGTTAGGCGTTGCACTATATGTTGTTCTGTGTTTTGACCTCTGCAAATGCATGACTATTTCCAGCGATTGTGCGTTTTGTCGCAGTGGCATTTCATGTTGTTTTGAATGTCGTGTGGCGGGCGAGCGAAGTGTGACAATCGTGTCAACCTTCAGCAGCAGCAACAGCAGCAGTGGAGGCGGGCGACTGCGATCTCTCTTCCTCCATTCCCGCTTTCGCCCTCGACTCACCAAGCAATCTGCCTCCATCCAGTTGTCGTCCATAGCAACATGAAGTTCACGTCCGTGCTCCTCGCAGTCGCTGCGGCAGCTGTCGCGCTTGTGTCGACTGAAGTCGCCGCGCAGGACAAGCCGCTGCCGTGGGACGGTCGCGGCCAGGACCTCACGGTCGCGACGCTCGAGTCCAAGTACATGCTGCACATCTTCAAGCAGCGGCAGAACGCAGCGAAAGCCGACCCTGCAAACTACGTCACGGTCGCACCCAAGGGCCGCTCGCCAGCGTTCAACGGCGACACGGGCGTGATCAGCATCGCAGTCGACAACGACGCGATCTTTGGCGGCCAAACAAACTTCCGGCGCTCCGAGCTCGTGCAGAACGTTGCCGGCAACGCAGGCGGCAAGACGTTCTTCCGCGCGAGCGTCAAGAAAGACAAGGCGTGGCTCAACGCGCACTCGTGGCAGATCATCTTCCCCGAGTCGCACCTCTTCGAGGTCCGCATTGACTCGACCGTGTCGCCACCGAAGATCATCTTTCACACTGGCGGCTCGCTCGACGTTAAGTGGTCGACCGAGTTCAAGCTCGGGACGTGGTACAACTTTGGCATTGCCGTTGGCGCTGGCGCGATCGAGCTGTACACGAGCACTGGCAGCAGTCAGCTTGCGCTGACCAAGACCGTGCCGCAGAATGGCGGCGTCCCGAACAGCTACGAGTTCCACTACGGCATGCTCACGCTCTCGAACGACGGCAGCGCGCCCAAGATGGCAGCAACCGGTCAGGACATCCTCGACTACAACGGCGTGTCGGTCGAAAAGACCGTGACAGCAGGCGGCGACGCAGCAGCGGGTGGCGATGCCGACGCAGACGCAGACGAGACGCCAGCAGCTACGACGGCACCGAAGACGACGGCGCCAAAGACGGCGGCACCCAAGCCAACGACCGCTGCGCCGGCTGCGGATGATGACGAGTACGCGACGCCAGCGCCAGCGGCGACGACGAAGGCACCAGCCACGAAGGCGCCGGCTACGAAGGCACCGGCTGCGACGACCAAGGCACCAGCTGCAACGCCAACAGTGTCGCCAGTGTCGCCGACCAAGCCGGCCACGACCGCAACGCCAGCAGCGACGACAAAGCCTGCGAAGGCGTGCAAGAAGAAGTCGACGTAGAGCGCTTGGACGCGACTGACGCTGTGCGGCGGCATGGCCGTGATTGGAGCACGAGACTGCTGTTGAATGTGATTGTTGTCCGCTCAAGTTGCTAGTGCGCTTCCTACTTCTTCATCTTCTGAGCGCATCATACCGTCAGCGCTCTACTGCTGCTTGTCCTGCCGTGACGCATCGCCGCTCGTGCGCTATGTATCGGATCCATCTCATCGACACTGTCTCTCCGTATTCACACTTGTACACTCACTGCACTCGCAGTCGATCTAGCCATAGCGCGACGATGGCTCGTTGCGAACTATCGAGTCGCGATCGTCGTCGTCGTCGCGTCCACAACTACTGTCACTCTGCGTCATGTCATCACTCGTAGTCGCCGCAAGCTGCTGCTTCACACGCAACTCAGCAAGCGCTGCGTCGATACTCCGCAGTCGCTTGAGCATGCGCTTGATCGTCACCGGCTTGACTTGTACGGCACTACTACGACGCTCGCAACTCGTCGTGTGCTCCTGCAGCGCAACGACAAACAGCGCGGCGTCGTGCATCACGTCGCTTATCACACGTCGCAGCGCTTCGACCTGCTGACCAACACGCTGTTCACATGCCGCAAGCGCTCGCATACGGCGCTTACAACGCCGTTCGTCGGCCTTGAGCGCCTGTTCGCGCAAGAGCACGAGCTTGAGCACGTTGACGCTCGCAGTCTGCACTTCGTCGACGTCGCGTCGTGTCTGTTCGCGCTCGACCGCAGCTTTGCGCTGCTCGTAATCAAACTGTTCGCGATCGCACGCAACTTGCTGCTGGACGTCGGTGATGACTGCGCGAAGCTGCGCGACCTGCTGTGTCAAGGCCGTTGACAGTGTTGCGACGTGGCGGTTCGCTGTCTGCAGCGCCGTGTGGGCTGCCATCGCGTCTTCAGCGAGCATGCCCATGTGTTCGACGTGCTGCTGTGCTGTTGCGACAGCGTCCGCTTGTGCTGCTTGGGTGTGTAGAAAGCAGAGTTCAGCGGTCTTGAGCTGCGCTGTGAGGTCCAAGTTGGCGCGCTCGAGGGCGATCACGCGCTCGGGCGGTGGCGATAGCGTTGTCACTGCTGTTGCTGGTGACAGCCACTCGCTCTTGTTGCTAGTGAAGGACAAAGGCGTGACGAGGCGCTGCGACGCTGCTGCTGCTGCCTCACTTGCAGCGTTTTCGTATCGCACTGGCTGTACAGACGCACTCTGTTGCTGCTCGACTTGCGCCGCAAGCGCTGCGACTTGCGCCTTGAGCGCGTCTGTCCATATATACACAGATCACAGACACACATCGTCAGCTGAGCTACTACACAGCACAAGGTGTTGCGACAGCAACAAGTGCGTCACGGACCTCGTTCGCGCGCATGCGCAACACGCAGATGCTGCAGTTGCGCCGCAAGGTCTTCGCCTGCAAGCGCCTCACGCTCATTCATCTCACTCTCGCGCGCAGCCGCAGCGCTGCGCCACGTGAGCAACACGCGCTCCCAGTCGCATACGAGCGCATCGACGCGCTCGATCGAGAGCTCGCGCCAGTGCAGCGCATCGCCATCAGTCGTGACTGTATCAGCTGTCGCTGTCGGGCTGGTGTCAGCTGCTTGTAGGTCGCTAAAGACGCTGTGGAGAGTTGCAATGACGTCGACTAACCGTTCGCGCATCGCACGCGTCTCGCGCGCCTGCGTCTCCGAGTCACGCTGCATCCACACGAATGCGCGGTGTGTCATCGCTTTGATCGATGGGTCGACGTCGCGGTGCGACGTGAGCAGCTCCAAGCCTATTGACATAGCTAGTCCGACAGACAGCCATCCAGAGCGCACACGTCTCAGTACACTAGACGACTCACAACAGTCGATACGACCGTGGCAGTAGGACGCACCGGACTGGCTCAAACGGCTCCGTGAGAGCTCGGACATGCGCAAGATGCCGCGGCGCTCGTACTCGCTCATCGTATAGCGAGCGTCAGTAGCAATATTAGCGTCTCTGCTGCTATCATCGTCTCTGCTACGATCGTCATCCTCACTGAGCGATGCGTTGCTAGAGCTGCTGCTGAGACTCGAGAGCTGGAGTGCGAGGTCGTCGCTCAGACTCTGCGTTGTCTGGCGCGATACGAGGTGTGCATTCGCCAGCGCTTTCGACGTTGCCGGAGTGTATAGAGCTTTGGTCACGCAGTGGCTGTTGCTAATGACGCCTTTGCTGCTGTTGCTGTGTGCTGCTGTTGCAAGTCGCACGTTGGAGTGCGCGTTCTCCTTGTCGCTGTCGTCGCTGTCGTCGTCGTCCAGCGAGTACGGATTGTCAGCATCAAGATCGGTGCAGTGCAGGCTCTTGTTGTTGCGCGAGTAGATGTCAGTGCGCTCGCATGTTGGTGACGGTGGCCTCGGTGAGACAGTCGCGCCACTACCGAGCGAGTCGCGGTGCTTGCGCGCGCTCCGGATCGCGTCCTGCAGCTGCTCGGCTGCGCGCTGCAGGAGCTGCTCTGACCCGATCGGCGGGTACTGTCTGCTGTGGTAGTCGTCAATGTGCGCACTGCTACTTCCACTTCTGTTCACGGCGGCTGTTGCTGTCGTCATCGCGTTCGCAGTCGCTCGTCGCTCGTGTCGATGTCTGCGTCGCTTGTGGCTCGAAGGGTTGCACGCACTACAATAGTACCTATAATAGTCACATTTGTATGAAACATATAATCTGGTCAATTTATGCTGGGATAAAATATACTTCCTCTGTCCCAAAATGTTTGGCACTTTTCGAATCCGAAAGCTAAATCACTTCACAATGCAACATTCTAAGCATTCTGATCGCATATTTGAATTGCTTTCGTCAAATATTATTTTTACAAATTTTCCGTTGCAGATTTGAGAGATTTTTGGCGTCAAACCGTTCACCAAACACATCGATTTGTTGATATTCGTCACCAGAGAAGCACGACGCACGACGCACGCCATTTGACAACGCCACACCAGCACGATGACTGAGCTTGTCGACGACATGGAGAGCCTGAAGCTCGCCACACAGTACCGGAAGCTAAGCGCAGAAGAGAAGGCGTCGATGATCATGGAGCTACTGACAGCGAGCACACACGGACGACTGCACCGTGGCGCGCTCAAGAGCGCAAGCGAGAGGTGGAAGTGTGGCTTGCAGACAGTGTATCGAGCGTGGAAGGCGTACAAGCATCAGTCGGTGACAGCACGCGACGGTGTCAGCTTCGCATCAAATGCACGTAACAGCGGAAGGAGAGGACCAAGCGAGGTGCATGTTGCAGACCTGTACGATCGAATGAGCAAGTTGCCAATAGAGCGGCATGGCGACTTGCGAACCCTCTCGTCTGCACTCAACGTCCCGCGTTCAACACTGCATCGCTATGTGCAAAACAACTTACTACGCGTACACACCATCTCGCTGCAACCATCACTGTCTGCCGAG